>SJYA01000217.1:0-15786 GCA_006410615.1 Neotragus moschatus
AGGGAGGCCTGGCGTGCTACAATTCATGGGGTCGCAAAGAGTCAGACACGACTGAGCAACTGAACTGAATTATATATAAATTTTAAAGATTTAATATTTCTTTATGATGAAACACGATTTAAAAAGATCAAAAAGGAACAAACATGTATCGCTTATATGGAAAATCTAAAAAAATTATACAAATGAACTTCTCTACAAAACAAAAATAGACTCACAGACATTGAAAACAAACATGGTTACCAAGGGGGAAAGGGTGGGAAGTGATAAATTAGGAATCTGGGATTAACAGATAAACACTGCTCTATACCAAATAGGTTCAAAAAAAAATACAAGGACCTACTGTACAGCACAGGGAAATATATTCAGTATCTTGTATCTATAATGGAAAAGAATCTGAACCTATAATGGAAAAGAATCTGAAAAAGAACATATATAAATGAATCACTATGCTCTTTACCTGAAACACTATAAATCAACTACATTTTGAGATTTACAGGAAAAAAAAAAATACCATGACAAGATATACAAAGAATTTCAATAATTTTTTAATTCAAGCAATAAAAAGGAAAACTGGGCAAAGAACATATACAGAGAAGCCCAAAAAAGGAAAAGCAGATGGCTAAAACATACAGACAATATGTTCTCCTAAACTTGTAATCAAGATTCAAATGAAGGCATACTAATTTTAATCCAATAGGTTCACAAACATGTAAAAGACTACAATATCCAGANAAACTGGGCAAAGAACATATACAGAGAAGCCCAAAAAAGGAAAAGCAGATGGCTAAAACATACAGTGAATATGTTCTCCTAAACTTGTAATCAAGATTCAAATGAAGGCATACTAATTTTAATCCAATAGGTTCACAAACATGTAAAAGACTACAATATCCAGAGTGCACTGAAGTAATCTGGCAGTATTTAAAACACACACACACATGCTTGGCAATAGCACATTCAGAACACTATTCTACAGAAAAGCAAGTGCTTACTAAGCACATAAAAACAAGAATTCAATCATTCATTTGCCAAACAAGTATTGAACACAGACTCCACACCCAGAACTCTTTCAGAGGATGAAGTCACAGTCATAAACAAAACCTGGGAAGCAAACAGACCACGCACAGATAACTATATACCAAGAGGTAACCGGAGCTACTGAGAAAAACAAAGCAGGTGCAAGGGAATAAATTTGGGAGAGCAGACGACGGCCATATCATAAAACCGTAAGAGGTGGCATCTCACAGGCTGTGAGTAGACAGTCACCTGGACATCTGGGAGAAGAGCACTCTAGCTGAGCCCAGGGAGGAAGGGGAACAGTGAGTGGAGATTAGGGTGGAGAGGATGCTGAGAGGGACCAGATCCTGCAGGGCTGGCACCACCATGAGAAGAGAGCTGGCACGAGTGAGACCATCTGATGACTGCGGCTGCTGCAGGGGCTCTAACGGGGATCGGATGATGATACTGGCTTAGATCAGAATGTGGACGAAGGAGGCAGTGAGAAAAGGCCTGCTTCTGACTGTTTTGAAGGTACAGCTTTGGATACAGTGAGAGAAAAAGAATCAAAAGCAACTCGGAAGTTTAGGGCTTGAGACATCGAAAAAATACTGAGCTGCATTTACTGAGAAGGGAAGATTGCAAGAGGGCAGATTTTGCAACCCCTCAAAAATAAAAAACAAACTAGTTCTGTTTGGTGAGAGATAACTTTGGGAATTCTCAGCCTATTTATGATATGTCAACTGTGAGACTGGCTAAGATGACCTCAGACGTGACAACACATGCAAATGGCAGGCCCTGAGGCATGCCAACATGTAGAAGGGCCAGCAGAGGGCAGGAGAGGAGAAGCCAGTGTTGGCAGAGGAACAGGAGGGTGGAGTCGAGGAGGACCATCAGCTTTACACGTGCTGTCAACAAGACAAACGTAAGCCAAGGCACCAATGAGATGAGACTTCACATCCATTATCAAAAAGGAAGAAAAAAAAAGAACATGACAAGCACTGGTGGGAGGCAGGAGTGGAGAAGCCGGAACACTTACTGATGCTGGTGGGAATGTAAAATGGCATAGCTGCTACTGAAAACAGATGTCCCTTAAAAAATTAAACACAGAGTGAACATACGATCCAGCAATTCCACTTGTGGGTATACTTCCAAAAGAACTGAAAGCATGGACTCAAACAGATATCTGTATACCAAAGTTCACAGCAGCATTTCATAACAGCTGAAAGACAGACACAAGCTGAATATTCAAGATAGGTAAATGTATCAACAAAATGTGACTGCCACACAATGAAGTATTATTCACCCTTAAAAAAAGAATGACGTTCTGATACATGCTATACTCTGAAAACATCACGCTAAGTGACGTAAGGCAGACACAAAAGGTCAAATATCTGACTCCACTTATATGAGATCTCTACAATAAGCAAAGGCACAGCGACGGTGAGTTGCCAGGAGCCGAGGGAATGAAAGCTGTGTTTGCTGGATGACGGGAGCGTCTGGAGACAGCTGACAGCGCACAACAACGTTAATATGCTTAATGCCAATGAACTGGACGCTTAAAGGTGATCACAATGGTAAACTGTTATATGTTACTACAATTTTTTAAAAGGGAAGTGAAAAGAAAGTCAAGTGAAAGTCACTCAGTTGTGTCCGACTCTTTGCCACCTCAAGGACTACACAGTCCGTGGAATTCTCCAGACCAGAATTCTAGAGTGGGTAGCCTTTTCCTTCTCCAGAGGATCTTCCCAACCCAGGGATCGAACCCAGGTCTCCCACATTGCAGGCAGATTCTTTATCAGCTGAGCCACAAGGGAAGACAACAATTTTTTTTTTAATCCAAAAAAAAAGAGGAGGACTGAAAATTAGACACTGGATTTGACAATGTGAAGGTCACTATCNAACCCAGGGATCGAACCCAGGTCTCCCACATTGCAGGCAGATTCTTTATCAGCTGAGCCACAAGGGAAGACAACAATTTTTTTTTTAATCCAAAAAAAAAGAGGAGGACTGAAAATTAGACACTGGATTTGACAATGTGAAGGTCACTATCGACCTTGAAAAGACCTGAGGTTAAAGATCAAAGCCCAACTGCAGACAGTTAAAGAAAAAATAAGAAGAGATCTCTAGGAAGAGGATTAGAGAAACGAGTAATAGGGCAGAACAAAGCAATTCCTTTTGTTTTAAAAATAAAGAGACACGGGAATTCCCTGGCAATCCAGCGGCTCAAACTTGATGCTTTCATTGCCAGGGCCCAGGTTCGATCGCTGGTCAGGGAACTAAGGTTCCACAGGCCATGTGGGGTGGCTAATAAAATAAAATGTCTAGTAAGCAATAATATAGCTTGCAAGGACAGTGATGGCTATGACCCAAAAGAGGAAAGATAAGGATTACAGTCACTACTCTGAATCCTAGGAGGACCGTTTCCAGGAACCTCCTGGGATACTCCAGCTATCTACGTAGAATGACACAGTACAGTCGGCTCTCCATATCCACGGACGCAGATGACAGATACCAAGGGTCAACTGTGTGCAGAAGACAGTAACATCTTTGGGTAGAAGAGAGGGTGAGCATGGGACCCAAGTGGAAGAGGCTGGCCTCAGACAGGAACAGGAAGGCATGTGGGTGGGAAGGAGCTGGTGGGAGATCCTCTTCTGGGTGCTTCTATGTGATCTGAGTAACAGGAAGCAACACCGGCTAAGAGGGAGAAAGAAAGGAAACGACTAGAAAATTGAGAAAGAAAAGTGTACGACAGTCATCTAGGAAAACAGGAGAGAGTGGCGTAGGAGACGGCAGGCTCACCGGCAGCTCACAAGGCCCGCCTGTGTCGGCAGTCGTGGATGTGCAGGGAAACCGACCAAGCCAGCCTTGCGCTTCCCTGACAGGGTCGGCCGGCGGAGCACAGATACGGACCAGGGAGAGCGGAATGAACCAAGGGCGGGATTTTATTAGGCAAGCACCAGAGCAAAACAGGGTAAAGCACAGTGGGGGAGACAAAGAAACTAAGACTATTTCCAAGGCAGTGAATAAAATGACTGATAAGGGCATTTTAACTTGAGAAAGAATACCATGAGGAGATAGGTTTCTGAGAAGGAAACAGATCAGCAGAATGAGATCCTGGCTTGGGTTACAGAATTGTTGTAGTTGAGGTACTAAAAAGGAGTAAGTTGGAACCACAGGAGGTAGTAAGCAGTCTGCGTAGAATGTCTGGTCTGAAGTTAGGATTGCTGAGGGTGTTTAGTTACTGCTACGGGGAGGTGTAAGTGAGTNAGAAGGAAACAGATCAGCAGAATGAGATCCTGGCTTGGGTTACAGAATTGTTGTAGTTGAGGTACTAAAAAGGAGTAAGTTGGAACCACAGGAGGTAGTAAGCAGTCTGCGTAGAATGTCTGGTCTGAAGTTAGGATTGCTGAGGGTGTTTAGTTACTGCTACGGGGAGGTGTAAGTGAGTAAGTGAAGTTGCTCAGTCATGTCCGACTCTTTGCGACCCCATGGACTGTAGCCTACCAGGCTCCTCTGTCCATGGGATTTTCCAAGCAATAGTACTGGAGTGGATTGCCATTTCCTTCTCCAGGGGATCGTCCCGACCCAGGGATCGAACCCAGGTCTCCCGCGTTGTAGACAGACGCTTTACCGTCTAAGCCACCAGGGAAGTCCTTGGTAATGGAGTAATGGAGAAAGGGGAAGCAGAGGCAGATTGGAATATGAGATCATTTAAAGACGGGAGGCCAAGGAGCGGAAAGACTGTAGTACTGGAAAGACTGAAACCACTAAGACTCATGATAGGACAGGAATAACGAGTGATAGAAAGCCTGAGGTTCCAGTATTTAAGGAACAAAAGGAGAGATGACTATAACAAGGAATGATGGTAAGCAGTACAGTTGGAAGGGAAGGCTTAGAGGATGTAGGTAGTATACTGCTTCAAAGGCAAAAAACTGGTGAAGTAACCAGATTAGGCCCAAGATGGAGTAGCTCATGCTAAACCCCATGTCACCAGAGTACAACCTGGCTAAGTTTCTGTGCTCAGCTTTCCCAGAAACTGCAGGCGCTTGTTATCCAATCAGCCCTGACTGCTCAGCACAAGTTACTTGACCCAGCTCCATTCCCACCCTTTGCTCTATATAAAGGAAAGTAACCCTCTTGAACCAAGCAGCAAATGCCCAGCATAACTTCCTTTCTCTCACTTATTGTTATCTATAAAAATCTCTTGCTGGGATTTCCCTGGAGGTCAGTGGTTAAGAATCTGCACTTTCACTGCAGAGGACACAGTTCAATCCCTAGTCAGAAACTAAGATCCTGTATGCCACATGATCTGCCGGGAGAAAAAGAAAAAATCTCCTGCTTCGTACAGCTCTTTGGAGCTCCTTTCTGTCTGCTAGACTGGATGCTGCCTAATCCCTGAACTGCTGAATAAATCCTACTAGATAGGAAAATTATCTGGAAAGTTTTTTTTTTTAACTGAAAACAAAACAATTTAAAATCAAAGAATGGTTAAAGAACTTATACATCCACAGAGTAGATGATATACAGCCATTAAAAATAAGTTATATGTATATGTAGTTAACCTAGAGGGACTTCAACATACCATGCTAAGTATAAAAAAATTGAACGCAGCTCTAATTGGTCAAAGTGCGTTAATCTTTGAAGACTATAATAACGTCTACCTTTACTATACTCTTACAACTGCTAATTAAAATAACAAGATGAGTCAAGTTTAACTTTAGAAGATGACCCATCATTATTTTGGAGAAGGAAATGGCAGCCCACTCCAGTGTTCTTACCTGGAGAATCCCATGGACAGAGGAGTTGGCAGCAAACAGCCCATGGTGTCGCAAAGAGTCAGACTAAGCAAGCGGCACCGTCATTTATGCAATGAAAGATTAGTCAATACTAAATCTTTAAATGTGAAATTGTGTGATTATACCTAGTTAGGTTCAAACACCTGAAATGTTTTTAAAATATTCTATATAGATGGTCAACTGTATTATGTCAAAATAAGTTATTTACATCTTACATAATTTTACTTAGCTTTTGTTTAAACTCATAATGATCAAGTTAAAGGGAAATCTTTCCCTGTGTGGCATCTATTATTTGAGAAGAACACAGGAGACTTAGAGTGGAAGCAGAAGGAGGGCAGACAGAATTATGAGTACCTGTCAGAAAACAGAAGAGAGAAGTTGGAGTTATGAAAATAATTATACATAAAGTAATGGAGATTAATACTCACCTGCAAAATCACCTGCAAATAATATGCTTCAGGAGTATATGAAATTCTGATGTTATGTTACCAAGGGGTATTAGTAATAGCATAGTCATGCAACCTGTATTAACTCGAGACAACGTATTTCAATAACAGTAGTTTAAAAAAAAAAACTGTAAATGCCTGAATTTATGGGGTAGGGGGCACAGGTTGTCAAAGGGACCACCTTCACACTGTAATATTCCACAGTTCTGCCTGCTCGAATGTGGTTCATCTACAACAATGTCACAGGCTCAGGAGAGATGCCACATAACAGTGTCTCAACCCATCAACCTCCCCAAGTTGGAGAACTGACACTGGAAACAGGAGTTGCTCTGAATCCATGACCCGTCACAGCCGCAGGAAGGACCAGGCCAATAACCCTTCTGTTCACCCTGCCAATACAGAGAGTCTTCTACACTCCTACACTCGCCCCCACCAAGAAAATGCATCGGAAACTTCAACTTCCAGAGCAGAGAAAGAACCCCTACACTTGAAAATTCTCCTACAGATTCACTGGGGGCAGAGGGAGTGATGCACATAGTGAGAAAAGGTGACAAGAAAATGCTCCAGAGGGGGTATTGTGATGCCCACAGACAATTAACTGATGTCTTGGTTAACCCTGCCCACTACCCAATTCTATTCCCCCCTCTCTGTCTTCCCAGTAGCCTACAACACCCAAATATGCATCCAGACTACGTAACCATTCATATCTGGAAAAATATTCAGCTTAGCATTTTATCTCTAACAAAGTTTAAGGAAGTGAATTGCACAGCGATCAAAAGCAAAAATCTGTATTTGATGGCATGAAGTCTAACTATAATTTTCACCCGACCTGCAATAAATGGGAAGCTATTCTGAGTATCAAGCAAGGAAGTACAGTGTAGGGAGCTTTGTATCATCTCTTTTTAATTGTCACAAAAACCCAATTTCAAGCAGATCGTCTTCTCCAAAGACACATCTAACAGACGAGGTGAAATTTTAACCAACATGTTCGACTCCAAAGCCCACCTGAACTTTAATTCCCCACACTCCCTAAACTCCAGAGCTAAGACTTTATTATTAGTTTAAAAAGGCCTTCACTACTTATATATTCTCCTTTCCACAAAAGTCGCAGTCACATTCCTACAGAACCAAGAGTCCTGATAACTTATCCAAATTACTTATTTTGAAATGAGAAACTGGGGTCAAAAGGGCAGAAAGAAAGACTTCCTTCCCAGAACTAGGCTTTACTGAGTTGTAATGGGAAATGCAGCCAGCAATCATGGTTTGCTATCAGTAAAGTGTTTCTTTACGCAGGCCCCTGGCTCTGATGAACATGTCTGCTTCCCTGTCTCCCAATACTAAGATCCTAATAAAAATATGAAACATACACATCTGCTTCAGAAGAATGGTTTTAACATTCACTTACTGTGTGCACTGCTGGAAAAACAAAAACACACCACCCAGACCCAACTGTAGGACAATTGTTAGCTCTTACATATAAGCTAATTTATTACCTGCACTTGAGTGAGAATAAGATTTTTCCTTTCTAAAGCTTCAAATATTACTAAAATCTCTAACAACTTTTAAAATCTGAAATCGGACCTCACAGCTGTTACTGTTTTATGAATGAAATTAGACTGTACAGCTAAAAACCAAGCCCATTAATCCATGTAAGTACTTCCTCAATACAACAAATTAAAAAGGTCAAGAGATTCTGGACCAGAAAGTTTATTAAGGACATGTTTAGAGGACTGAGTCATGTTACCATCTGGATTAAGTGAACTTTCAATTCACAACTAGGAAATGTGATGAGGAAATAATAGTTTGATCTTTTCTTTTTAAGAAAACTACAAGGCTTTTATTTATTCTAATCTCAGAAAATAAAACTTCTGGCCCTAAAGACACATTGGAAGGGAAGAAGGAAGAAAGTGAAAAGGAGAGAAAGGAAGGAAGGAGGGAGGAAAATTCAAGTCTTCACCATAAATATATTTAAATTAAAAACTGAAAAGCAGTTAAAAAATCCCATTTAAAGTTGTATATCAGTGAACATGTACACACTGCCATATTTAAAAAGGAGAGCCAACAAGGACCTACTGTATACTACATGGAACTCTGCTCAATGTTATGTGGCAGCCTGGATAGGAGGGGAATTTGAGGGAGAACAGATACACGTATATGTGCGGCTGAGTTCCTTTAATATCCAACTGAAACTATCACAACATTGTTAATCAGCTATACACCAATACAAAATAAAAAGCTTAAAAATAAATTGTGTAAAAAAAAAAAAACTCTAGAAATAAATTTAGCCAGTTTTCCAAGACAAACGAAATAAAAGCAAAAACAAACAGGTAAGATCTAATTAAACACTTCTGCCCAGCAAAGGAAACCATAAAAAGACAACATACAGAATGGGAGAAAATATTTGCAACAATGAGACTAACTAAGAATTAATATCCAAAATGTACAAACAGCTATACTAACAGCTCACATAGCTCAGTATCCAAAAAATAAAAAAACAATTGAAAAATGAGCAGCAGACCTAAATAGAAATTTCTCAAAAGAAGACATAGAGACAGCCAATAGGCATATGAAAAGATGTTCAACATCACTAATTAGTAGAGGAATGAAAATCAAAACCACAATGAGAATTTACAAATAACAAATAGTGGAGAGGGTGTGAAAGAAAGGAACCCATCCTGTGGTGAGAATGCAATCTGGTGCAGCCACTATGGAAAACAGTATAAAACTAAAACCAGAGCTGCCATATAATCCAGCAGCCCCACTCCTGGGCAGATATCTGGAAAAGATGAAAATTCTAATTCAAAAAGACATATGCTTCCCAATGTTCATGGCAGCTATTACTATTTACAATACCCATGAACTAGTGCTTCTGAATGTCCTAAAGAAAAGCAGCCTAAATGTCCACTGACAGAAGAATGGGTAAAGCGCGCACATGCACACACACACACACACACACACTCACACATATACACACAAATGGGATTCTACACAGCCATAAAAAAGAGTATCACCATTTGCAGCAACATGGATGGACCTAGACATTACCATACTAAGTCAGAGAAAGACAGTATCATAGATATCACTTATATGCAGATCTAAACACAAAGACACAAATGAACTTATTTACAAAACAGAAATAGACCCCTAAGACAGAGAAAACAAATTTACAGTTACCGAAGGAGAAAGGGAGGCAGGGAGAATTAGGCACTTGGAAATAACATATACACACCACTATATATAAAACAGATAACCAGCAAGGACTTTCTGCATAGTACATAAAACAACATTCAGTATTTGGAAATAACTGATAAAGAAAAAGAATCTGAAAAAGTATTTATATTCTATTATACATTCTTTATTGGAGAAGGCAATGGCAGCCCACTCCAGTAATCTTGCCTGGAGAATCCCAGAGACATAGGGGCCAAGTGGACTGCCGTCTATGGGGTTGCACAGAGTCGGACACGACTGAAGCGACTTAGCAGCAGCATACACTCTTTACATATATATACAAGTGAGTATACACATTTATATATATATGTAACTGAATTCTTATGTGTATTCTTTATATATATAAAAACTGAATCACTCTGCTATATACCTGAAACTAACAATGTAAATCAACTATTAAAAAAAAAAATTCCACTTTCTCAAAAGGATAAAAATAATAATACAAGTGGATCTACACAAAACAGAAACAGATTCTCAAAACATAGAAAACAAACTTATGGTTAGCAAAGGAGAAGGGAGGGAGGTTAAATCAGGAGTATGGGATTAAAAGCTACAAACTATTAATACTATACATAAAATAGATAAGCATCAAGGATTTACTGTATAGCTCAGAGAGCTACATTCAGTATCTCATAAGAATTTATAATGGAAAATAATCTAAAATACAGATATCTATCTGAATCGCTTTGCCATATACCTGAAATGCACAATACTGTAAATTAACTATGCTTCAATAAAGGAAAAGCAACATTAAATTTCAAAATTAAAATTTTGGAAGTATTTTTTAAAAATTAAAAAGCTGCTGAACAGAGACAACTTTACATAATCTTGAGTCCTCCACTGTACTTTTTAGATTTTCAGTCCTTTTATACTAATAGTTGAAATAACTTAGGACTCTTGGGTATTCTCCTTGAACTACAAATAACAGTACCTTGACTTCCCTAATCCTGATTGAAGTAATTTAAATTTACTACTTTTATTCCACTTTCCTTTTCTAAATAAAGTCCAAGATGGATGTTTTTTCAAAAGAGAAAAAATGCTGGGTCTTGGCATAAAATTAAATAAGAAACAAAGAAATTAGACAGGAGAATTTTTATCTTTTTCTGCCTTGTGTATCTGTGCACAAGAATACTCAAATACACATCTACACCAATCTCAGCTCTGCAACCAATTACTATGTCATTGTTCAAGTCACTAAATCCTAATTTGCTCACCACTAATGTTGATGGAATTAAACTAGTTCTATTTCAAAACTATATTCTACTAATGTAAAGGACTCCTAAAATGATTTAGAAGTACCAACAGACCATCAAACATTGGAGATTTAAATAACCTGTGGAACCCATTTCTGTCTTCTGTATAAGGTACTTTCCCCTCTCCTTTGGGGAGTAAAGGGAAAAGAAGTAAGAAAAGAGTTTTCCATTTTAAATAACAAAACAAGGAAAAACCCTCAATGAGAAGACTTCTACAAATTCATTTCAAAAACTTAAGATGATATTGTCTCTGTGGTGGGAAAAAGAACAAGTGTTAAGAAAGGTGTATGGAAAGCCCTTACTTCCTTTTCATTCTGAATCACATGAATGTACTATTTAAACAGAAGTACTTTTTAACACAAAGTCTAAAGGTGATGTGGATGGTCTATGAGATTGAGCTGGTAGATACAACAAAGAGGAGAGGAGTTCAGATCTGGGTTAAATTTCTTGCCAAGTAAAGGAGAGCTGCTCAAATCCACACACACGTTTTAATGCATTGGCAAAATCAGATTTCATACATTCATCCTGATCTCTCACATCTCTGGCCACCTGGATAAAAGAACGAGTCAAGCACCCCAGAAAAGGAAACTGCCAGGTGATCTTCTCTTACACAGATAAATGTATAAAAGCCTGAGGTTCACACGCAAGAAGGCAATAAAGTGGATTTACCCAGTGGAATGTCCCTTCACTCTTCCTTAGGGTTGCCAGATTTAACAAATAACAAGTCAGTCCAGTTAAAAGTGAATTTCAATTAAACAACAAATTTCAGTGAACATATGTCCATGCAATATCTGGGACATTATTCAGTGCTTATCTGAAATTCCGATGCCTGGTATTCTGTATGGCAACCCTACTCCTATCCCCAATCCATCACAAAGTGGGACAATCAGGATACCCAACCTGGACTTTAGGGTTTCCTGGGATTCACGACTTTTTAGTACTGAAACCAGGGAAGTCTCAGGCAAACCAGAATGAGCCAGTCATTCTGCCATTAATCATTTCCTGAACTAAGCAAACCAATTACAGCCTGACATCCACCACTAATTAAGTGTGATATTAATGAAATAACTTTTCTGTGCCTTATTTCCCCATATGCACGAAATTTAAAGTGTAGTAGATAATAAGGGGGACTTCCCTGGTGGCTCAGACAGTAAAGAATCTGCCTGCAATGCGGGAGACCTGAGTTCGATCCCTAGGCTGGGAAGATTCCCTGGAGGAGGGCACTGCAACCCACTCCAGTGTTCTTGCCTAGAGAATCCCCATGGACAGAAGAGCCTGGCGGGCTACAGTCCATGGGGTTGCAAACAGTTGGACATGACCTGAGTGACAAAGCACAGAACAGGTAATAAGGGACTCTGGAAAAATGCAAAGGCATGATAAATGCTAGTTATTAGTACAGCTGGTTTTGGTACAAATTTCTTTTTCATGTGGAGTTTCAAAGCAGACACGTGTATGCTTCATTTCCACACTTTTTATAAGATCTACTAAAGGTCCTACTACCTGCAACACTGGTTTGATTGCACATAAAAACTGTTCAACAGATGTGCTCCTTTCAGAACTACAGCTATGCTCTAGGTTTGACGATGGCCCCTCATTCACCTGCTGTGTAACACGGACAAGTCAATCAGCACCCCCAAGCTTCAGATTCGCTGTACAACTGGGGTGATAACAAATACCTCACAAAACTCCCTTGGGAGAAAAACAGGAAAGTAGGTGAAAGCACTCTACATAAATTACAAAACACAATTTAAGTTCTAGTAGCATTTTAAATTTGTTTATACATATAAAACTGTGGGTACCAATATTAATATTTTGTTTTACCTTGATAATTTCTTCTTCCCTCTGATTCTGAAGGTACTAAAGTCAATTCAACTGTACTCTTACTAAGAGCTTAGGCTATGGAGCCAAAAAGACTAGGCTTGACACTTAGCTCAACTACTTACTAAATGTCAGTCAGTCAGTCAGTTCAGTTGCTCAGTCATGGCCAACTCTTTGCGACCCCATGGACTGCAGCACGCCAGGCCTCCCTGTCTATCACCAACTCCCGGAGTTTACTCAAACTCATGTCCATTGAGTCGGTGATGCCATCCAACCATCTCCTCCTCTGTCATCCCCTTCTCCTCCTGCCCTCAATCTTTCCCAGCATCAGGTCTTTTCCAATGAGTCAGTTCTTCACATGAGGTGGCCAAAGTATTGGAGCTTCCGCTTCAGCATCAGCCCTTCCGATGAGCATTCAATGAACATTCAGAACATTCATACTAAATGTCACCTGAGATAAATTACCTAACCCTCGTTTCCCCATCTGTAAAATGGGGAGAGAAATATCTGTATCACATAAACATCTAATACATGTGAAGAATATAACACTCGCCTCATAATAAGTACACAATTCCCAGCTGCTATTTTTACTGATTTAATAAAGATTTCCTGGTGGCTCAGGGCTTCCCTGGTGACTCAGACGGTAAAGAATCTGCCTGCGATGTGCGAGACCTGGGTTCAATCCCTGGGTTGGGAAGATACCCTGGAAGAGGCCCTGGCAACCCACTCCAGTATTCCTGCCTGGAGAATCCCCATGGACAGAGGAGCCTGGCGAGCTACAGTCCATGGTACTGCAGAGTCAGACACAACTGAGTGACTAAGCACACAATAAAGATGCAAAAGTTAGAAGAGGCTGAAATCACACACATATTCTTGAGTCACTTATAAAATAATAATGGAAAATAACTATGCTTAACACAGCTTGTATTTAGAATTGGTACCAGTCCATTCAGACTCCTTAGCCAGCTAGTCAATTTTGGGAATTTCTTTGAATGAGCTTTAGTTAGATGATTACAAATTTATGTTTAAGAAAATACATATACTAGTATTTTTTTTGCATATCTAATATTCCATGCAAAGATTTACATGTCCTTGGATTTTACAACAAAGAACTACTGAAGTCCACTCTCTGGATCCCACTCTGGTCCCATTCCATAAAATGCTTTCTTCTTTTCATAAACTCAATTATTTTACCACTAATCTGAACAGGTTTCGAAAGTAAAAGCTACAAAGACAAAGAGTTGTCTCCCTGCGTCTCTCTCCCATTCTTCGATGTGCCCAGTTTTTCCTGCCCTCTGCAGCTTTTTCATAAATGTTCAAAAACTAGTTTGTGTTTGAAAAGTAGAAGGTGTAAGAAAAAGGAATCTACCTTCGACAGCTATGAGAAGTATTTGGCCTGACTCTAAGAAACCTTTTCGTGTGAAGTCAAGGGAGCAGCAACCTTGACATTGTCACATCTCCTTCCAAACTTCTAATCACCTTCACATACAAAAAAAATTCTAAATACTTCCTCTCTGCTGCACGACTATGCGTGCTTTCTGCTGCATCCAAATGCAGAACACTGGAGCAAGAGAGGCCAGCGAAACTTCGCTACTCTATAAAATGTTTAAGTATGAACCACTAGAATCATGTCTAGAATTCCCTTTTTAATCAACATAACTGAACATCAAGAAAGTCATCAGCTTGCTGTGAATCTGTAACACAGATTTAAAATACTATTGAGTAGCAATGATAAAGAATCTTAATGTACTCACATACAATTCTATTTGTTAATGTTTTCATTTAAACACTACATGTCATTTTTAGGGGGACTACTAATAACTAATATTAATGTTAACCAACAATCCTACTAATAACTAGCATTAAAATAAAATTCTAATCAAAATCTGCTTCTCTAGATTTCCTTAGGGGCTTTAAATGCTTCAACCCAGCAACTACACAAAGAACATTTATACATGTGAAATAGATCAATTTTTACATCATTTCTTAACTCTTACAACTTCTGAATATGCTGCTGCTGCAAAGTCACTTCAGTCGTGTCCGACTCTGTGTGACCCCATAGACGGAAGCCCATCAGGCTCCCCCGTCCCTGGAATTCTCCAGGCAAGAACACTGGAGTGGGTTGCCATTTCATTCTCCAATACATGAAAGTGAAAAGTGAAAGGGAAGTCGCTCAGTCGTGTCCGACTCTTCGCAACCCCAGGGACTGCAGCCCACCAGACTCCTCCCATCCATGGGATTCTCCAGGCAAGACTACTAGAGTGGGGTGCCATTGAGTAGCTCCCAAATGTGAAGAGGTAGAATTCTAAGTTTTAGAATTCAAGACACTGGGTTTCTCAAATCGTCTATGAAATTCTATTTCATAATACAACTAACCTGGTTAATTACAGCCATAATACAATTAAGACTGGTTCCAAATCAGGAAAGGACATCAAGGCTGTATATTGTCACCCTGTTTATTTAATGTATACGCAGAGCATATGTGAAATACCAGGCTGGATGAAAAACAAGCTGGAATCAAGATTGCCAGGAGAAATATCAATAACCTCAGGTATGCAAATGACACCACCCTTAAGGCAGAAAAAGAAGAACTAAAGAGCCTCCTGATGAAAGTGAAATAGAATGAAAAAGTTGGCTTAAAATTCAACATAAGATCATGGCATCCGGCCCTATCACTTCATGGCAAACAGGGAAATAACGGAAACAGTGACAGACTTTTTTGGGGGCTCCAAAATCACTGCAAATGGTGACTATAGCCATGAAATTGAAAGACACTTGCTCCTTGAAAGAAAACCTATGACAAACCTAAAAGGCATAGTAAAAAGCAGAGACATGACTTTGCCAACTAAGGTCCATCTAGTCGAAGCTATGGTTTTTCCAGTGGTCATGTATGGATATGACAGTTGGACTATAAAGAAAGCTGAGCACCAAAGAATTGATGCTTTTGAACTGTGGTGCTGGAGAAGACGCTTGGGAGTCCCTTAGACTGCAAGTAGACTTAACCAGTCCATCCTAAAGGAAATCAGTCCTGAATATTCATTCACTGGAAGGACTGATGCTGAAGCTGAAACTCCAATACTCTGGCCACCTGATGCAAAGAACTGACTCACTGGAAAAGACCCTGATGCTGGGAAAGATTGAGGGCAGGAGGAGAAGGGGACGACACAGGATGAGATGGTTGGATGGCATCACCAACTCGGTGGACTCGAGTTTGAGCAAGCTCCAGGAGTTGGTGATGGACAGGGA
>SJYA01000217.1:17016-50284 GCA_006410615.1 Neotragus moschatus
AGGACACAACTGAGCAACTGAACAATTAACCTATGTGAACAATGGATTTTCTTTTCCATTTTTGGGTAGGCAAACATATGAGACAGTTACCTCTGTCACTTTGCCATAGCACTTGTTTCTCCTCCACACTAAGGAGATGAACTAAAATTCCCCAATCACTTCTTTCTGTATCCCAATCTACTTGACTCTCAATAAAGGCAATACTAACTGTAGTCATTTATATGAATGTTTTAATGTTTAATAAATGTGCCGCGGCTGCAACCGGTGCAAACAGCACAGCCGAGAGGAGCTACCCCACGTCTGAGGTTGGGGCAGAAGCCGGAGGACCCCCTGCCTGAAGGACGACAGCCAAGAGGAGTTACCCCACATTCGAGGTCAGGGGCAGCGGCCGAGAGTGCCAGGCTGTGACGGTGCAGGACCCAATGCCCGACGGGCAGCAGCCAAGAGGAGCTACCCCACATCTGAGGCCACAGGCAGTGGCCAGGAGGAGCAACCCTCCTGCGCGGGCACAGGAGTGCACCTAGAGGAGCTATTCCACATTAAAGGTCAGGAAGGGCGGTGGTGAGGAGATACCCCTCGTCCAAGGTAAGGAGCAGTGGCTGTGCTTTGCTGGAGCGGTTGTGAAGAGATACCCCATGTCCAAGGGAAGAGAAACCCAAGTAAGACGGTAGATTTTGCAAGAAGGCATCAGAGGGCAGACACACTGAAACCATAATCACAGAAAACTAGGCAATCTAATCACACTAGGACCACACCCTTGTCTAACTCAATGAAACTAAGCCATGCCCATGGGGCCAACCAAGACGGGTGGGTCATGGTGGAGAGGTCTGACAGAATGTGGTCCACTGGAGAAGGGAATGGCAAACCACTTCAGTATTCTTGCCTTGAGAACCCCATGAACAGTATGAAAAGGCAAAATGATAGGATACTGAAAGAGGAACTCCCCAGGTCAGTAGGTGCCCAATATGCTACTGGAGATCAGTGGAGAAATAACTCCAGAAAGAATGAAGGGATGGAGCCAAAGCAAAAACAATACCCAGTTGTGGATGTGANGGAATGGCAAACCACTTCAGTATTCTTGCCTTGAGAACCCCATGAACAGTATGAAAAGGCAAAATGATAGGATACTGAAAGAGGAACTCCCCAGGTCAGTAGGTGCCCAATATGCTACTGGAGATCAGTGGAGAAATAACTCCAGAAAGAATGAAGGGATGGAGCCAAAGCAAAAACAATACCCAGTTGTGGATGTGACTGGTGTTAGAAGCAAGGTCCAATGCTGTAAAGAGCAATATAGCACAGGAACCTGGAATGTCAGGTCCAAAAATCAAGGCAAATTGGAAGTGGTCAAACAAGAGATGGCAAGAGTGAACGTCAACATTCTAGGAACCAGCGAACTAAAATGGGCTGGAATGGATGAATTTAACTCAGATGACCATTATATCTACTACTGTGGGCAGGAATCCCTTCAGAAGAAATGGAATAGCCATCATCGTCAACAAGAGAGTCCGATATGCAGTACTTGGATGCAATCACAAATGTGACAGAATAATCTCTGTTCGTTTCCAAGGCAAACCATTCAATATCATGGTAATCCAAGTCTATGCCTCAACCAGTAACGCTGAAGAAGCTGAAGTTGATCCATTCTATGAAGACCTACAAGATCTTTTAGAACTAACTCCCAAAACAGATGTCCTTTTCATTATAGGGGACTGGAATGNGAGGGATTGGGGGCAGAAGGAAAAGGGGACAATAGAGGATGAGATGGCTGGATGGCATCACCGACTCCATGGATGTGAGTTTGAGTCAACTCCGGGAGTTGGTGATGGACAGTGAGGCCTGGCATGCTGTGATTCATGGGGCTGCAAAGAGTCAGACATGACTGAGCGACTGAACTGATACTAATGCATATATATGGAATCTAGAAAAACAGTACTGATGAACCTATTTGCAGGGCAGGAACAGAGACGCAGCCTGGTGGACACAGCAGGGGAAGAAGATAGTGGGACAAATTGAAAGAGTAATGCTGAAACACATATACTACACGCAAAACGGACAACTAGGGGGAAGCTGCTGTATGACACAGGGAGCTCAACAAGGTTACAAGGGACTCTGACAACCTACGGGAGTGGGATATGGGGGTGGAGGGAGACTCAAGAGGGAGGGGATACATATATACTTATAGCTGATTCAAGTTGTTGTATGGTAGAAACCAACACAATACTGTAAAGCAATCATCCTCCAATTAAAAATAAATTTTAAAAAAAAGAAATATATATAAATAAATCAATGCCTGCTACATACCCTCATAATACATTCACAAACAAGTAGATAACTATAGTTAGCCAGTTTATCCAAAACATTGGTTATTTTGGTATCTTCACTTCCAAATAAAAATTAGCAGATAAGTTAAACCCACTGAATCATCTGACAATTCTTTATTCCTCAAAATGGGAAACATGAAACATAAGTAAACATATTTCAGTAAAAATAAAAGCTATAGTTTTAAACAAAAAGAATTTAGGCACTTAAAATGTCAGGAAAACAGAAGCAGTCTGAAAATATTTATTATGAAACTAAAAATAGCACTCAGAAGAAATCACAAGATGCAATGTTTGTAACGTCTCCTTTCAAAGAAAAACTATGATCAAAAGTCAGACGAAAGTATATACCATGTTAAGGTGAATAAAATCAAGAGTAAGTCACATGTTAAAGCAGCTTCACACAATGCTGTGTAGTGAGGTTTTCTAGAAAGACTGTCACGAGTCAGTGAAAAGTGACTGATTTTTAGGAATTTATCAGTTCTTGGCAATTTTCTGGAAATTGCTCAAGGCTCCATTTTGCACCAAGTAACGGCCTCCTCATCTATGCTCAACCTCCCCCACTCAGACACTTTCCCATCAGCATGCTTTTTACTAAGTTTATCTAATTTTTTAATTGAAGGATAACTGCTTTACAGAGTTTTCTTGTTTTCGGCCAAATATCAACATGAATCAGCCACAGGTATATATCGTGCTACCAATCAACACTCTCTGGAGCAGTTTCCTATTCTTGCAATCCCCATTTTCCCTATCTTCCCTTTACTTCTGCTCCCCACCCCATCCCTACCATCCTATCAGTATCTCCTGCCAAGGTCAGCCATGACTTCCAAGTTGCTAAATCCAACAGATGGTGTTCCAGTTTTCTCACAGGAGCATTCCACAGTGGTGAGTGCTTCTCCACGGCAGCAGGGACACCTGCTTCAGGCTGTCCCTCTCACATGACTGGCCACTGTGTCTATCTCCTGAGCAAACTCAACCTCCTCCAGTTTTCTTTCTAGTCTCTCCACAGCCACTCTCACCCATCATCTCTCCACTGATGGCACCAAAATGGTAACTAGTCATCCATCATGCAACTTCTTCTTCTCCAATCCATTTACTACTAATTACCACATCTGGCAATTTTGCCTCTAAATCTCCCTTTTCTCAGTATTTCTGCTAACAATATAAGGCTTTAAGAATCAAATAAGCTAACATGAAAGCACTTTCATGTTAGCTTAAAAAAGAGGAAAAAAAATTAAATCTGAGTATTAGTATTCATTAGGTTGAAATCTTGAAAGCAAGGACTTTACAAGTTCATCTTTTTATTTATTCCACATTATACATCTAGCACAGTACTTTGCCAATGGTATTCAGTAAAGGTACTGCAATGAATTATTTGTACTGGTTTAATACACATTCAACTGAAATAGTCACACATTTAATGGCTTGTATTTCCCAAATCATGTCATCATTTGACTCCTAAGAGATTAGAATTTTAAGTCACTCTGTAAAGTATAAACTACATCAGTACTTTTGATAAATATAATGCTACTTACCTAAAGTCAGAAAAAACTGTCATCTTTTCTGGGCCTAACTTTCCTGAAAACCTCCAAATCCCAGCCTGATGTCTAAAACTCATAAAAAATTTCTTGCTTCCCAACTGCTCATTTGAAGGGGGAAAGTTTAAATATTACAGGAATATTTAAGCTGTAAGTACTTAAAAGGCAGGCAGAATGACTTCTTGAAAAAAAAGTCCCTCTCTCATTTTCACATCTTGCAATGTGAGCTGGACTGACATTCTGAGGAGGAACAGACACTGAGATTAAAAAACTACTGTTGCTCAAAAAAGTTCCCAAACTCTTGGCTATATGTACATTTAACTACAGCATCAGAATACAAGATTGTCATCTAGTCAATTCTCACCAAATCAATTCAAAAATCTCCCCAGAAGAAAGGACAGGCTCTACAGTAAGTGGTGCTGGGAACACTGGACAGCTACAGGTAAAACAACAAGTTGCAACATTCCTCCAAACATTTACAAAAATAAACTCCAAATTGTTTAAATAGCTAACATAAGGCAGGGCTTCCCAGGCGGCGCTAGTGCTAAACAATCCATCTGTCAACAAAGGTGAGGTGAGCAATGTGGGTTCGATCTCTAGGCTGGGAAGATCCTCTGGAGGAGGAAATGGCAACCAACTCCAGTATTCTTGCCTGGAAAATCCCATGGACAGAGGAGCCTGGCGAGCTACAGTCCATGGGGTCGCAAAATGGACATGACTGAGCAACACAATATAAGACATGACACCATAAAACTCCTAGAAGAGAACACAGGCAAAACATTCTTTGCATAAATCATAGCAGTCTCCCAAGGCAAAGGAAATAAAAATACAGTTCAGTTCAGTGGCTCAGTCATGTCTGACTCTGCGATCCCATGGACTGCAGCACTCCAGGCTTCCCTGTCCTTTGCTATCTCCCAGAGTTTGCTCAGACTCATATCAGTTGAGTTAGTGATGCCATCCAGGCATCTCATTCTCTGTCATCCCCTTCTCCTTCCTCCTTCAATCTTTCCCAGCATCAGGGTCTTTTCTAATGAATCAGTTCTTCCCACCAGGTAGCCAAAGTATTGGAGCTTCAGCCTCAGCATCAGTCCTTCCAATGAATAAGTGGTTGATTTCCTTTAGAACTGACTGGTTTAATCTCCCTGCCAGTCCAAGGGACTCTCAAGAGCCTTCTCCAACACCACAATTCAAAAGCATCAATTCTTTGGCGCTCAGCTTTTTTTTTTTTTTTAATATTTTATTATTTTTTTATTTTTGTAATATACAAAATTTTATTATATATATATTATTTTTGTAATATAAATTTATTTTAATTGGAGGCTAATTACTTTACAATATTGTATTGGTTTTGCCATACATCAACATGAATCCACCACGCGTGTACACATGTTCCCCATCCTGAACCCCCCCTCCCACCTCCCTCCCCTCAGCCTTCTTTATAGTCCCACTCTCACATCCATACATGATAACGGCAAAAACCACAGCTCTGGCGAGACAGTCCCTTTGTCAGCAAAGTAATGTCTCTGTTTTTTAATATGCTGTCTAGGTTTGTCACAGCTTGTCTTCCAAGGGGCAGGCATCTTTTAATTGACAAATGAGACTTAAAAGCTTTTGCACAGCAAAAGGAACAGTAAGCAAAATGAAAAGAACCTATGAGAGAAGTATTNCGTGTACACATGTTCCCCATCCTGAACCCCCCCTCCCACCTCCCTCCCCTCAGCCTTCTTTATAGTCCCACTCTCACATCCATACATGACTACGGCAAAAACCACAGCTCTGGCGAGACAGTCCCTTTGTCAGCAAAGTAATGTCTCTGTTTTTTAATATGCTGTCTAGGTTTGTCACAGCTTGTCTTCCAAGGGGCAGGCATCTTTTAATTGACAAATGAGACTTAAAAGCTTTTGCACAGCAAAAGGAACAGTAAGCAAAATGAAAAGAACCTATGAGAGAAGTATTTACAAATGATGCAATGACAAAGGGTTAATACTCAAAATATACGAATACCTCACATAACTCTATCAAAAATAAATTTAAAATGGGCAGAAGACCTAAATGGACATTTCTCAAAAAAAAAAGATATAGATGGCCAACACACACATGAAAAGATGTTCGACATCATTACCAGAGAAACGAAAAGTCAAAATCACAATGAGGTTGTGATGAGGTTCACACCTGTCAGCATGGCTACCATCAAAAAGTCTACAAATAATAAATACTAAAGGAGAAAAAAGAACCCTACTACACTGTTGGTGGAAATGTAATTTGGTACAGCCACTAGAGAAACAGTAAGGAGGTACTTTAAAAGACTAAAAATAGAACTACCATGAGACCCAGCAATTCCACTCCAGAGAAGATGAAAACTGTAATTCAAAATGAACATTTGAGTACATGTATATTAGCGGCACTTTTTACAATAACCAAGACATGGAAGCAACCCAAGTGCCCGTCAACTGATGACTGGCTTAGAAAGAAATTTTCTACACACTGATACTGGGCAATCCTAATTTAAACAAAATTGGAACCACTAAAAGGGTTGATATATAGTTTATTTTACATATCCATATATTTACTTTCTTAATGTTCTATACCACTTACTATTACAAATTATTAAAAGTAAATCATAAAAGGGAAATTCTTAAATTAGTATTTAATACTAGAGACTAAAATAACATGAACGCAAAATGCCAGCTGGTATCATGGACTCAATCTGGGAACAGAAAAAAGGGTATTCATGGAAAAATTGGTGATATCTGAACATAGTTTATAATTTAGTTAAAAGTATAGTATCAATATTAATCTTTTGTTTTGACACATGAACCAAGGTTATCTGACATGCTAATATTAGAGCAGGGGAGCTGGGTTATGGTATATAGGAATATTCCCATATCTGCAACTTTTCTATAAATCTAAAATCATGCCCAAATTTAAAAGTTTTTTTTTAATTGTACCCAGTCTAATCAACTTGTCACCCACCATTTAGAAAAAAACCCTCCCAGACTAGATTTCCACCCAAATCACAACAGTCTATATAATACTCATTCACGTTACTTTTCCTTCATTATACATAATTTGTAATTATCTATTATTCGTATGATGACCTGTTTCATATTCTTTCCTCCATAAAGGCAAAAATGTCATCAATTCTGTACTCTGCTGCATTCCCAGGACCTTACATGCTGTCTGACACAGAATAGGAACTAAAGGCTCTAAGTGAGCAATTAACTAAATAAGGAATTGTTAAACACAACAGCAGAAGAGCACACAAGCAATGAGAAAAGCGTTGGGACTTTTGGGGGCTCTGATTTTCCAAACCAGGCAGGGATTGATTTTCCCCATCCATCCTTCCTTCAAGAAGGACCACTTTGAATCATCCAGTGCACACAGCTCACAAACCCAGTACCTGAGACCCAAGGACACTAGGTGACTTGTCACCCCAGCCCCGTACATCCAGTGTACATCTCCGTACATCCAGCCCTATACCCTACAGTCCTACACCACCATCTTACTGCAGAACCAACTCTTTTTACAGAAAAAAGAATGAACTAGGAAAAGACTAAAAGGAAAATGCCAATGACTGAAGAAGCCTTACTCATTCCTGTGTTAAGAACTGCACAAGAACACTCCAAAACACAAAATAACGGTCTATACAGTACACTCTAGTGTCGCCACACTTCTTCCCAGTAATAACCTTCTAACACACAATTTTAGGGGCAATTCAGCAGCACCCTTGAACTCCTGAAAACAAACCTGGGGAACCAGAAAAGATTATCATCAAATGACTGCTCTCCTGGCCACTCAAACAAAACTCCACCGTGACAACTATTCAGCCAGCCACCAAAGAGAGGCAGCATAATATAAAGCTTGGATAAGAGAGCTCTAGATTTTCAAACAGGCGGGTCTGATCACAGCTTCCCCTCTTACTTGCAGTCATCTGGGGGCAAGTTAATGTGTCCAAACAGCAGTTCTCTCCAGCTATAAAATGGGAATAACTACCACCTCAGAGAGTTGTTAACAGTTTTAGAGATACTATGCAGAAACTCTTCGTAGAAAACCTGGAATGTTATAAAGGCTCAGTGTCAGCTGTTTGTCATCTTATTCCACTACAATCAATTTCACAAGGCCTATTCCCTCTCAGCTGACACTTATTGAGCCTTTATAACATTCCGGGTTTCCTACGAAGAGTTTCTGCATAGTATGTTAACAACTCTCTAAGGTGGTGGTTATTCCCATTTTACAGGTGGAGAGAACTGCTGTTTGGACACATTAACTTGCCCCCAAATCATAGCAAATAAGAAGAGAAGCTGTGATTCTCTCTGCGATTCCTAACTGACTCAGTGGTAAAGAATCCCGCTCGCCAATCAGGAGACAGGAGAGATGGGGGGTTCGATCCCTGGGTCGCGAAGATCCCCTGGAGGAGGAAATGGCACCCCACTCCAGTGTTCTTGCCTGGAGAATCCCGTGGACAGAGGAGCCTGGTGGGCTACAGTCCATAGGGTCGCAGAGAGTCGGATACGACTTAGCGACTAAACAACAAAATACACAATAGCTTAGAGCACATTTTCCAAAGCCAGCCTGGACAAACCAGCTCAATNTGGAAAGACCCACCGCCTCGCCCCTCCCAAAAACTACAAACGCAGATGTTGCTGTAATCTATAAATCTTAATATAGATCTGGAAAAATGTGCGCCATTATCTTCCCTCTTAACTGGAATATATGTTTCGTTCTTGCACAGATTTGTCAGATTTTGCAAAATAAAATGATTGAGGGAAATGTCTGAAGCGAGAGGAGCTCAGGAATTCAAAGCAGATTTTTTATTCTTGCTTTGGCTTCACCGAACCCAGCAAATAGCCCATCTCCCCTCGGTGCACTCACTCTTTATACGCATTGTAGGCAGACGCTTTACCGTCTGAGCTAACAGGGAAGTCATATACAAGATTGATACTTGTTTTCTAAATAATAAAGTTGACCCCTCAGTACCGTTTTTGGGCTTCTTTTTATGAAGCTGAACGTGTTTCTGTATTTTGAAGAGCTTGCCATTATATTTCACTTTAGACACTACAAATGGGAAAAAGAGTGCAGGTAGACTGCCTTCCTGCAAGCCAACAAAGCAAAACACAAATGACTAAAATAACAACTACAATACACTATTAAAAAGATGGCTTTCGTTATGCAAGCTGTAGTGGGGTTGAGCTTTTTTTCCCTCTCTAATTCAACATATTATTTAGTGGTCTGTGAACAAAGTTGTAACTTTTAAGTCAGACTCGATTCCACAAGAAGTAAAACATTTGGAGGGTTTCATTTCGTTTTGAAGTAATGAAGGAGCTAGAAATAGCTACTTGAATAGTAAATCACCATGCAATGCAAAACTTATCTTTAAAGTAGGTGAAAGGTGACTTGCATGAGCCAGCCTTGGGCAAAAGCAGGGGCTCGATTTCCCAAGAGAATCTCAAAATCTGTGAAGCCGCCTGAACTTGAGCTGTCTGGAGTGATGAGGCGAGGAGCAAAGAAAGCTCAGGCACCTTGGGCCCCAAGCCATTTTAACTACCTAAAAGAAAGGATCCCTGACCCAGAAAACCTGCTCTTGTTGCTAGAAGAAGAGGTTCAGTTGCTTCCTAATCTGTCGAAGCCCTATCAAAGGATAAAATCCTGAAGATTTCTTATCTGAAAGACCACCTCATTCTGCATGCTGGGGAAAGTATACCGTCAAAGTGGTAGTTCTAGAACCAGGAAAAGTCTCTAGAAAATAAGTAATTTCCAAGGCAGGAATCTTTTTTTATTCCCCATCGATAATCATAAAGCAGACTTGTAGAATTCCAACAACATCCTAACAACTTTATTATCTTTTTCGATATTACTAGTGTGTGTGTGTGTGTGTGTGTGTGTGTGTGTGTGGCTAGGCAGCTGTGTGGATATGATATATACTTTTAAAAGAAAATGTTCCTTTTAAATTCTCATCCTGTTTGCTTACAGTAAACAGTAATATTTCCAGTCTCTGTGATGTTTTGTTTTTTAAATAAAATAATACATGCATAACTGCTCTTTTAGACAGATTTTCAGTATATATTTATTTACAGCATCTGAAAGAATAAGGGAATTTGGTTGTATTTCCCTTCTTTTTCAGGAAAACTCAATTCAGAAGTTGTAACGGCCAACTGAATGAAAACATCCAACAGTTCCTTTTATAGTTTCGTTATTTCTCCAAATTGCAGGATGGTTCAGAGGCGATGTCTTTGTAATTTTCATGAATACCTAATGATTGTCTTCCGTGGAAGGGCCCAGAAATAGTTTGTGATTGTATAGCAAACTATATACTACTAGCATTTTTCATCATCATTAAAATGTAAAACCAGAACCAGCTGATGTTTAGAAGTTCAGCAGAAACTTTTTTGTTCTTTCATTTCTGGTGGATTAGGAGGGGAAGACATTGGAGAAGGAAATGACACCCCACTCCAGTGTTCTTGCCTGGTGAATCCCAGGGATGGGGGAGCCTGATAGGCTGCCATCTATAGGGTCGTACAGAGTCAGACACGACTGAAGTGACTTAGCAGCAGCAGCAGCAGGAGGGGAAGACAGTGATTGATGGGCTTTCAGGGTAACGCAGCTGATAAAGAATCCACCTGCACTGCAGGAGACTGCCAGAGCCACAGGTTCGTTCCCTGAGTCGGGAAGATCCCCTGGCTGAGGGAATTGCAACCCACTCCAGTATTCTTGCCTGGAAAATCACAGGGACAGAGGAGCCTGATGAGCTATAGTCCTCAGGGTCGCAGAGTCAGACAGGACTGGAGCTACTGAGCACGCACACACATAGAAGACAGTGATGGAAGCGATGTAACAGCCCTAGATCTCTGAGTTAAGATGGCTCTGGCCTCAAGGAGCAGAACATCCGACAACAATTAACTTAGATGACATTTATGTACCTCACTTAAATATAACTCAAGAGGCAGGGCAGATCTAAGATGGGTTCAAGGACTCTGCCAGGTCACTGAGGACCTGAGTCTTTACATCTTTCACTCTGGCTTTCTGCTTAGATCATCACACTCACAGATGGCTACCACAGTGTTGAGAGCACAATAATGTGTAGCCAAAGAATAGGAGAGTGTTTCCTAAACATCACTTCTAATTAAGGAGGAAATCCTTTCTCAGAAAGCTAATAACTGACTGCTCCTTAAGTCCTATTGGCCAGAATTGGGTCATATGGTCATATTCTAGCTGCAAGGGAAGCCAGGAAATATCAGCATTTTTGGCCTCTATAGTGGAAGGTGGGCACCATCAACACAGAAGTAGCCATGGAAAGGAATAAGTGTAAGAAGCCCTAATCAACAGTGTCCACAACGGACATCACTGGAAATTACCCATCTCTGACTAAAAGTGGCTAAAACAATAAAATTATCTGTTATATCACTGAAAATGTCCAGAGGAAGGCAATTCCAGGATTTCTTCAAAGGGCTCACTGGTGTAAGAACCCAGCTCCTTCTGTGTCTTTACTCCGCCAATCTCGGTGTTCGTTTCCTTTCTCTTCCTGGTTACAGAATGGCTGCAACTGCTCCAAGCATTTATTTATTTATTTGGCTGTGTCAGGTCTTAGTTGCAGAACATGGGATCTTCACTGTGTCAGGCAGGATGTTTCATTAGAATGTATGGGCTGTCTAATTGTGGCATGTGGGCACGAGAGCACAGGCTTAGTTGCTACACTGCATGTAAAATCTTAGTTCCCTAACCAGGGATCAAACCCGTGTCTCCTGCATTGCAAGGCATTTTCTTAACCACTGGACCACCAGGGAAGTCCCTCCATTGTTATCTTTACACAATATTCCATCCAAAGCCAGAGAGGAAAATTGGCTTCTACATGTCAGTACATGTTTCTTATCTTCCAAGATGTACTCAGCCCACTTCCTCTAAACCAGTAACTATCAAATGAAATTGCCCTGATAAGTTTAGTTCAATCAGAGATCATTCACTAGGGCTGGGAGAGTATATTCTAACAAGTGGGGACAGAATATCGTTTGACCTTTGGTTCAAAGCATATCCCATATTTTGAAGTACAGGGTCCCACCCAAAAAAGTATCAACCTCAAGCTGACTCCTTAGCTGGGCCTTTCAGAATTCTTTGACTTCTGTCAGGTGGCATACATATGGTAGTACCCAAGTATCCTGTAGTCACATGCCCATTGCTGCCACTCTGCAGGAAAATGGGCTTCTTATTTGCAGATCAGAGTTATACAAGATGCCATGAAGGCAAATCAGATACTCTGTGAGCCCTCCTCAGATTGTGAAACTGGCAAGACTCAGACAGCAGAGTTGGAAGACTCGAGCCTGGGTTACATATTAAACTCAATAGGGACAAATTACTGCCTTACACTCTGGTAGAGAGAAAGCCCTGAGATAGAGATTCACAGATGCTGTCAGCATATCCTGGACTTGGGAATACCTGGGGGTAGATTCAGGGTGCCAGCAGAATCTGCTCCAGGTGGACAACCAATAGTGTCTGCCTTTTGTTTCAAAAAAAAGCTGGAATGTATTTCAAGAAATTGTCTAATTACTGAGTTTCAAGGAAAGAATCAGAATAATACTAAGCGACCCTGTGTATCCCAATCTTGTGGTCCTTCTAGGAAGTCCTTTGCTACCCAGGTATCAGCTCAGAAATGATGTATATGGTTGATCACGGGTTGAAACATCACATTGGGAAACCTTTATATCCACTGTAGACTATAAAGATCTCAGGAAGTGACATTATCAAACTCAACCTCTTATCATGACATAGGATTCTATAAACACTCTAGTAATGTGCTCTTTCTTCAGTTTAGGTAGTTCAACTTTGTTCCACTTTAGTGGTTGAGAACCTTCCTTTTGGGAAGCTATCAGGGCTTCCTTGATACGTCAGTGTTAAAGAATTTGCCTGCAATGCAGGAAACCCTGGTTCAATTCCTGGGTCGGGAAGATCTCCTGGAGAAGGGATAGGCTACATACTCCAATATTCTTGGGCTTCCCTTGTGGCTCATCTGGTAAAGAATCTACCTGCAATGTGGGAGAACTGGGTTTGATCCCTGGGTTGTGAAGATCCCCTGGAGAAGGGAAAAGCTACCCATTCCAGTATTCTGGCCTAGAGAATTCCATGGACTCTATAGTCCATGGGGTCACAAAGAGCCAGACATAACTAAGCAGCTTTCAAATTCGTGAAATGCTTTAAATTCCACTTTTACTTCTTTCTTTTCCAGGCTAGACTATTTTTTTTTAAAAAAATTCTTTTCCAAATGACCTGTCTTATCTCCCTTTAGTCATTTTTATTTTTCTACTGCCTTCATTTCCTGGAAGACAAAACAGAATATCTAAACTATAGCAAGAGCCTGAAAATTGTAAAGTATCTTGAAAGAAACCATTCCAAGTTCTTGCCTGTCAGAATTTCATTAAAATAGCCTAAAATTAATTGACTTTTTAAAGTAATCACATATTTCTTTTTATTCCTGGTTCATTTTGATTAATGATAATTTTCAGTTAAGGCAGTGAACATTTCTTAGCTATACATACTTCGGTTCAGTCACTCAGTCACATCTGACTCTTTGAGAACCCCTGGATTACAGCACACCAGGCTTCCCTGTCCATCACCAACTCCCAGAGCTTCCTAAAACTCATATACATCAAGTCGATGATGCCATCCAAGCATCTCATCCTTTGTCATCCCCTTCTTCTGCCTTCAATCTTTCCCAGCATCAGGATCTTTTCTAGTGAGTCAGTTCTTCACATCATGTGGCCAAAGTACTGGAGCTTCAGCCTCAGCATCAGTCCTTCCAATTTCAGGACTGATTTCCTTTAGGACTGATACATACTTATATGCCTAAAAATTCCTTCAAATCCATTGTTGGACTTTACTTTTCTATGAATGAGTCTCTGAATACTTTGCTTTTATAATACTTTTATTAAACCTCTGTAATTTACCAACTCATATGACTTTCCTGTCCATCTCTTAAGCATATCTATAAAGAACTCTGAATTCAGGCAGTTATATTAAACTCTCCAGTATAGTTAGTTTTCTGTTATTTTTCAAAGATATTCTGGAACAGAGACTCTACATGTGATTAAAAAAGGAGAGAGAGATACATACATTGGCTGCATGTAACTGAAAATGCAAATAATAGTGGCTGTAATATGTGACGGTTACACATATTCTACAAATAAGGAGTATGAATCAGATACTCCAAGGTCAGTACAACCACACCATGAAATCATTGTGTGTGCTTAGTTGCTCGGTCATGTCCAACTCTTTGCAACCCCATGGACTGTAGCCCACCAGGCTTCTCTGTCCATGGGGATTCTCCAGGCAAGAATACTGGAGTGGGTTGGCATGCCCTCCTCCAGGGGATCTTCCCAACCCAGGGCTCGAACCCAGGTCTCCCGCACTGTAGGTGGATTCTTTACCATCTGAGCCACCAGGGACCCAGAATGCTTCTCTCTTTTTGTTCTGCTATTCTCAGTGTGTGGTTTCTTCATATGTGACTTCCATACTCAAGGTCATAAAATAGGTGCTAGAGTTCCAGTCATCAAGAAGGAAGAAACGAAGAATGTACAAGGCAATAGAGAATTTTTAACAATAGAGAGAAACTTCTACCTTTTTCTGATAAAGAACCTTCATATAATTGTGAAATAAGTAAATAACCCCTAAGCCGCCTTCTTTCAGGAACTGTCTTATTTCTTTTTAGAGTTCCTTATTGAACTTACGTCTCTCTCCTTGAATCCTTTTTGGTTTTTTTTCCTCTGGACCTGCTACACTTTCTATACATCATTATAAAATATTTGGAAACTGAACATGAATTCAATGCGCTAATTAATTGAACGTTAATGCAACTGATATTTAAGAGCCACCAGAAGACAGGTACTGTGCTAGATGCCACAATTATAGCATGTATGAGACAAAAATGGTCCTGACTTTCAGGAAGCTTATACCCCTTAAGACATTATAATAAATAGAAGGGGGTGACAGAGGATGAGATGATTAGATATCATTACCAACTCAATGGGCACACGTTTGAGGAAACTTCGAGAGATAGGGAAGGACAGGGAAGGTTTGCATGCTGCAGTCCACGGGGCCACAAAGAGTCATGCATGACTTAGTGATGGAACAACAACAACAGTAAATAAATAAATAAATAAAAAGATAGTTCCAAAGCTGGCGTGCTCTTCCAGCATTTAAACCGGATGACTGAGACCAAAGATGAACAAAGAATTTTCGATAGGGAGGTCAGGGAAGACAACTCTGAGAGGTGACATTTTGGCCCTCATGAGGAACTGGCTGATATTTTTGGCAGGAAAGTCATCTTGCCTCTCAGAGAGCCTCTCCCAGGAACTAAGAACATATTCTTGTGGACATGACCTGGCATTTTTAGAAATCCTGCTCAGTTTGCAGAATCCATAAATATTATAACGAGGAGCACAGTCCCATCACCCAAACATCCATTAGATCTTGCTTTGTCATTTAAGGCTTTGAACTCACTGTCAAGTGCTCTGGGAAGCTCCCAAGCAAAAGTACTTGTCCCATTCTCTCTGCTTTGTTCATGCTATTGGTTAATGGTGAGGCCTCCTTGGGTTACAAGGAAGAGAAAATGCACATTAAATTTGCTTAAACAAATAAAGTTACGAATTAAAGGGGGCATATACACCTTCAGGATAGTAAGACACAGAGCTCCAAAGGATTAGAAAGAGCACTTTAACTTTCTTCATTCCTCGGATCTACTTCCTTGGTGATGGCATTTGCTTCATCCTAACCCTCCCCTCCCCTCACCTCCTGGACAGCAAGGTGGCTGGAGGTTCTGGAAGACTCCTATCCCACTGGAAATTCCAACTCTGCTAATCTCATTTCCTCTTGAGGAATTATATGTCCCTTCTTGCCCAACGTGTCCACAACAGTACCTGCTGTCTGTCCAGACCTGACTCACTTGCTGCATCCTAGGATCTGAGGGTGGAGGTCACGAGGGAAAGTGTTGGAAGGTGGGTGTAGGTGACACACAGGGAAATCAGAGTGTGTCCATTAAGAGAAAGGTGAAAGCAAACAAAAGCACCAGGTTGCATCACTAAGAGATTAGTGCTTCTTCTGTTGTATTAGGTCAGCTGTGTTTATCTTTCTCTAACTCCATGATGAGCTGTTTGAGAAGTACATGGTCATCTTCTTATTCCCTAAGGTCTGCTCTACGTGCTAACAGACAATACCTGCACCAAGTAAGCTCAACAGACATTTGCTAAATTCAACTATGGAATGCTATACATGCATGCGTAGGAGTAGAGGGGTACATACACCAGCCATGGTATTTACAGTACATTTAAATCGCTTACAAAACATCAAACTGTAATTTTTTAAATTTGACTGAGAGACTGTCCTCACACTACATTTGTTTCCATTCTTGCTTCTGTGATACATAGTTTACCATTTTTAATTAATTATTCATTTATTTTATTACTTTTTTTTTTTGGCTGTACTGGGTCTTAGTTGCCACAAGGGCTTTTTTCTAGTTGCAGCGAGCGGGGGCTACTCTCGAGAGTTGTAGTACACAGCCTCGGCTAGGGCTCTCGGGCTTCAGAAGTTGCAGCACCTGGGCTCAGGAGTTGTGCCTCTGCAGCTCTAGGACCCAGGCTCAGCAGGTGTGGCACACGGACTTAGTTATCCCATAGCATGTGGGGTCTTCCCAGACCAGGGATCGAATCTGTGTCTTCTGCATTGGCAGATGGATTCTTTACCACCGAGGCACCAGGGACGCCCCCTAGTTTATCTTAATAGTCATTCTTTCTACAGTGAGTTCATTCCTATTTTTTTTTTCCTCAATCATATATTTAATTTCCCATTTGGTAAGTCTACAGATCACTTCTAGTCTACTACAGGTGTGCTCCATGGGAGGTAGCATCAGCATCACCTGGTTGCTTGTAAAGAAAAAAAGTACAAAATCTTAGGTGCAATCCCAGACCTACTTGAACCACATCTGAATTGTAACAAGATTTTTCAGAGGATTCATAGACAACATTAAAATTGAAGAATCAGTGGTCTCCTGCTCTAGACCAGCACTGTTGTGTATGTAATTTAAAATTTTCTGGCAGCCACATTAAAAAAAGTACAAAGCGAATAAGCCAAATTAATTTTAATAGTATATTTTTTATAACTCAATCTATCCCAATTATTATCATTTCAACTTGTAATCAGCTTAAAAAATAGTTAATGAGACACTCTTTGGGGTTATTTGCTTAAGCCTGGTGTTTATTTTGTGCTTACAGCACATCTCAATTTGGACCATACCCCTTTCAGGTGCTCAACAGCCCCCTATGGTTGGTAGCCACTGCATTAATCAGCATAGCTCTGGACTGTAAGATGCATGAAGACAGTAGACCACGTCGTTTCACGCTCCACAGTAACCCAGTGCCAAATATAGTGCCTGACAGGTAACGGGCACTCAATAAATGTTAATTGAATGAATACATTTGAGTGGTTGTTGTTGTTCGGTCAGTAAGTCCTATCTGACTCTTTGTGACTCCTTGGACTGCAGCACTCCAGGCTTCCCTGTCCTTCATTACTTCCCAGAGTCTGCTAAAAGTTATGTTGTTTGAGTCGGTGATGCCATCCAACCATCTCGTTCTCTGTTGCTCCCTTCCCCTCCTGACCTCAATCTTTCTCAGTATCAGGGTCTTTTCCAGTGAGTCAGCTCTTCCCATCAGGTGGCCAAAGTATTGGAGCTTCAGCTTCAGCATCAGTCCTTCCAATGAAAATTCAGTGTTGATTTCCTTTAAGTTTGACTGGTTTGATCTTCTTGCAATCCAAGTGACTCTCAAGAGTCTTCTCCAATGACACAGTTCAAAAGTATCAATTCTTCAGCACTCAGCCTTCCTTATGGTCCAACTCTCCTATCTGTACATGACTACTGGAAAAACCATAGCTTGGACTATATGGATCTTTGTCAGCAAAGTAATGTCTTTGCTTTTTACACTGTCTAGGTTTGTCATAGCTTTCCTTCCAAGGAGCAAGCATCTTTTAATTTTCTGGCTGCAGTCACCATCCTCAGTGATTTAGGAGCCCAAGAAAATAAAATCTGTCACTCTTTCCACTTTTTCCTCATCTATTTGCCATGAAGTGATGGGTCCAGATGCCATGATCTTAGTTTTCTGAATGTTGAGTTTTAAGGCTGCTTTTTCACTCTTCTCTTTCAGCTTCATCAAGAGGTTCTTTAGTTCCTCTTCATTTTCCACATTTGAGCAGAGAGAGATTTAAAATATTTAACTAGCACAATGAAAGTACTGACCAAAGAAAATCAAAATGGACCCAAGATATAAACCATCAGTAATTCCACACTGAAGGGGAGTGGCATAATATCAGCCATCCCTCAATATCTGCAAGAGATTGGCTCCGGCAGTCCTCTGTGGATACCCAGCTCCAAGGATGCTCAAATGCCTTATATAAAATGGTGTAGCATTGTTCATACAGTAAGCCCTTGGTATCTGCAGTTAGTGGGATCCACAAAAGAGAAACTCACAGAAAGCAAGGGCCAGTAGTGTGGAAACTGGTCCAGTCCTTTCATATGTCAAATGAGAACCTAGAGTCCCAACAAGTGGGGCAGGGGGGTCTGCTTGGTGGTTTAGTCACTAATTTGTGTCCAACCCTTTTGCAACCCCACGGACTGTAGCCTGCCAGGCTCCTCTGTCCATGGGATTTCCCAGGCAAGAATACTGAGTGGGTTGCCATTTCCTTCTCCAGAGGATCTTCCTGACCCAGGGATCAAACCCACATCTCTTGCACTGCAGATGGTCTCTGCATTGCAGGAGGATTCTTTACCCACTGACCCACCTGGGAAGCCTGGATGTCTACTTAGTCACATATTTTTGTATTTAGACAAGCAGGTCTTAACTTCCATCCCAGAGAGCTTTCCACTATATTAATGCATTCATTCATTCAGTGAACAACCACTGCATGAAAAAGCATCAGGCTGGACACAGTGGCGAAGAGATGTAAAGAGGAATAATATTCACGTGCTTCTAAGAAAACCAATTAAGGTCATTTTCATTTTCTTTTTTTTTTTTTTTTTTCATTTTCATTTTCAATGAAACAGAAACCCAACTCAAACTAATTTATATGTGTGTGTGTGGCTCAGCTGGTCAACAATCTGCCTGCAACCTGGGAGACCTGGCTTTGATCCCTGGATTGGGAAGATCCCCTGAAGAAGGGAAAGGTTACCCACTCAGTATTCTAGCCAAGAGAATTTCATGGACTGTGTAGTCCATGGGGTTGCAAAGAGTCGAACACAACTGAGAGACTTTCACTCTCACTCTGTGTGTATGTGATATTCGCTCGGTCATGTCCGACTCTGCAGCTCCATAGACTGTAGCCCGCCAGGCTCCTCTGTCCATGGGATTTTCCAGGCAAGAATACTGGAGTGGGTTGCCATTTCCTTCTCCAGGGAATCTTCCCAACCCAGGGATTGAACCTGGGTCTCCTGTATTGCAGGTGGATTCCTTACCCACCAGGGAAGCCCAAATTTATATAAAGAACATTTATTAGTCATATGATTGAAACCCTACAGGTAGAGTTGGCTTCTCATGCAGCTTCCTCCAGATTCAGGTGTCAGCAGGCTCCTCCATTTTTCTGCCTCTCTGGAACTGTCTTCCTTCCTGAGTTGACTTCTTTATCCATGGCTGCTGCTGCTGCTAAGTCACTTCAGTCGTGTCCGACTCTGTGCGACCCCATAGACGGCAGCCCACCAGGCTCCCCCGTCCCTGGGACTCTCCAGGCAAGAACACTGGAGTGGGTACCCTCACCCTAAGCTACTCTGTCTCAAATCACCAAATCAAGCCTGAAAAAATGATTATCTTTTTCAAAAATCCTAGGAACATCTTTTATCATGTTGGCCATGATTGCGTTAGTTTTCATCACTACCTCTAAAACAGCCCTTACCTGTTGGGAGACAAAATATTCTGATTCAAGTTTGTCATGGCCCATCCCCAGAGCTGAGAGTGGAATCAGCAGCAATCAACTCCAGCCAGGATTTGAGTGAGGAAGGACTTTGAGTAAACGTGCTTCAGATGGGGGAGAGCAAGCTGGTGTTCAAAACACAATAACATCTACACCAGGACCTACACTGTCGCATTTCATTATCCCACTTTTGAGAAAGTAAAATTTAATCCCAAATACCCTCCTCTCCACTCTTCTCTTTATCTTCCCTCCAATTCTTCCTCTTTTCTTTCCCTCTTTCAAAGGCAGAAGCATCCGGTGAACAGAATTGAGACTTATGGTCAAAGTCAAAACAGCAAAGTCATCTTAGTTTTTCTCTGTTTCTCCTCTGGATCTTGAAAAGCTTTATCATTTGTATTTATCTTAGTAAAGACAGTTTTTAGTCTAGAAATTTTTAGTGAAGTAAGGCTATGCCAGAACATTCAATTTTTTTTAATGCTTAAGATTGTTAATTCTTGCATCTTGTTAGTTTATTCTCATTTATATGCTGTCTCTAATGATCTTGTGAACATTACTAGGATTCATATACAAATATAAAAACATTTTCTATATTTTATATATTATCTATTTTATATACTTTGTACGTAATTTCTAAATCACACCACCCTAGTAGTCCTTATGTGGTCACACCTTGCTTAGGAGCATATTTCTCAAATTCATATAAATTGTGGAAGTGTCATAGCATTAACTAAAGTGAGTACCTGATTTATCACACCTAACTGTGACATTAGGAAAGAGTCCCTCTTCATTTCTATGTGTTTCTGGCAGAAGCACTAGTCATTAACCCTTGTCTGCACTGGCCACAGAACCTGTCTTTCAGAACATCCTATCTCCCCTACCCAGCCACTGGGTCAAGGGCCATGATATGGTCCAAGAAGAACCAAGCAGAGTCAGTTCCAAGCATTTTATACCTGTATCCTCAGAAAGAAGCTGAGTTGGGATGATACAAGCATAAAGTTTGCTGAATCCAGATCAGCTCTGTCTTAGAGGCCATCAAGCAACCCAATACAGCTCAGGAAAGAGACAGTGATGAGAAACCCAAAATCTAGTGGTGCTTGAGCCCACTCTTATTCTTTCCAGTTAAATAAGTCAGTACCTCTGTGTGTGTGTGTGTGTGTGTGTGTGTGTGTGTGTGTGTGTGTGTGTATGAGCTTACTCTAATTTTTACTTATTCTCAGCACACGCTTACTGGAATACAAACAGGAAAATGAAAGAAGGACTTCAAAATGATAGTCACTGACGCTCAGGAAGGTATTTTGTTACTATTATGAAACTGTGGTTATGTCTTTAGTAAACAAACAGTCATTTACTATATATTCCATCATCTCTTGTCTGAGAAGCAGGAGTCGTATTTCTAGGGCTTCCTTTTCTCACTGCGCTAGGTCATGCAAGCTCAGGTTTCTGGGTAAATAAGAGAGAAACATAAAACAGTGTTTCCTTTTAGACAGATCTTCAGCCTGTTCCTCCTCTTCCTGCTTAACTGAATGGATGGTATGAAATTTTTTCTGGACTATTCTCTAAATCAAAATGTTAGAATGGAAAAATAGCACTTGTGTATTGAATCAGTGGTTTGCATATATTATTTTATTTAAAAAAGAAATACCCTAGTTAAGTATTTTCCTGTTTTNCCTCCTCTTCCTGCTTAACTGAATGGATGGTATGAAATTTTTTCTGGACTATTCTCTAAATCAAAATGTTAGAATGGAAAAATAGCACTTGTGTATTGAATCAGTGGTTTGCATATATTATTTTATTTAAAAAAGCAAATACCCTAGTTAAGTATTTTCCTGTTTTATGAAAGAAAACACTGAGACCTTGTTAGGTACCGCCTGGAGATCCTGAACTTAGTGTGTGGCAGAACCTGGACACATACCCAGGTCTGACTCCCAGCTCACAATTTTCTCTATGGCACACTATTGCTTCCTAAGGAAGAGGGCAATAGTTTCAGTCATCCTGGTGATTTGTGCTCAGATATTTTGGAATTGTGATCAGCATTCTCTAAGCTTCAGTGTAAAATACTTAGCAGGTTAAATAAGATTGAGCCTGAATTAAATGAGAGTCCAAAATGGAAAGAAAATAAAGAAAACACATCCCTCACCCTAAAAAAAAAAAAAAAGTAAATTGAATACTGGAAGAGAAGGAAGAGTAATGAAGAGAGAGTAAGGAGAGGTTGAGGAAGAGGAAATTTCTACCAGTTAAACCCGTGGACTGTAGCTTACAAGGCTCCTCTGTCCATGGAATTTTCCAGGCAAGAGTACTGGAGTGGGTTGCCTTTTCCAGGGGATTCTTCTTGACCCAGGGATCAAACCCAGGTCTCCCGCATTGCGGGGCAGACGCTTTACCGTCTGAGCCACCAGGGAAGCCAGTTAAAGAAAGAGAACTCAAAACAAGACTCATTCATTTTGGGACTTCACGGGTGGTCCAGTGGTTAAGAATCCACCTTGCAGGCTTCCTTGGCGGCTCAGTGGTAAAGAATCCACCTGCCAATGCAGAAGTTCAATCCCTGCTCCAGGAAGACCCCATATGCCACTGAGCAACTAAGTCCATGAGCCACAACTACTGAGCCTGTGCTCTAGAGACAAGGAGTCGCAAGTACAGAAGCCCGCACCCAGAGTCCATGCTCCACAAGAGAAACCACTACAATCGGAAGCCTGTGTCCCGCAACTAGAGAGTAGTCCACGCTCTCTGCAACTAGAGAAAGCCTAGGCAGCAAAGAAGACCCAGCACAGCAAATAAATAAATAAATAAATAAATTTTTTTAATACTTCATTTAAAAAATAATAAGAAAAATAAAAAGCATCCACCTTGCAATTCAAGGGACTTGGGTTAAGTTCCTGGTCGGGGAACTAAGATCCCACCTGCCTTGGAGCAGTTAAGCCCACACCCTGAAACCGCTGTAGTCCACACACCACAACTGGAGAGACTACGCCCTGCAACGAAAGATCCCACAGGATCCAACAAAAGTCACATGACACAGCATAGATCCCGTAGCCACAGCTAAGACCCAAGGCAGCCAAATAAATAAATAAAGGAATCATTCATCAAAGACTATCCATCTCAATTTAGCCATACCTGAAACTAATATGTAGTTTAAAAAAAAAAGTTATCTAGCTTGATTTATCAGAAAAAGGAAAGAATAGATAATATGTCTTTAAAAATTACTGAGTTTTAGTGTAGATGTTAGTTGTTCAGTCGTGTGTGACTTTTTGCAATACCTAGACTATAGCCCACCAGGCTCCTCTGTCCATGGACTTCTCCTTACGAGAGTACTGAAGTGGGTTACCATTTCCTTCTTGAAGGGATCTTTCCAACTCAGGGATCAAACCCGTGTCTTCTGCATTGCAGGCAGATTCTTTACCATATGAGCCACATGGGAACACATCTAGCTTGATTTATCTGAAAAAGGAAAGAATAGATACTATGTTTTTAAAAATTACTGAGTTTTAAGTGCCAGTTGGGCTAAAAATAGAAAAAAATTAAAGTCTAATTATTGCCAGAAATACAACCAACCACTCAGCCTCAAGATTTGAGAAGAAAGATGGAAAAATTGGGCAGTTGGTCAGGCTTGCTTTTGAAACAGTCCTGCTAGTGATTCTCACCATACAAACTCTCAACACCTCAGCAGCCCAATCCTCCCTCTACAGGCTTGTTGTACAAAGATTTCCTGCCCCCTCCTTCAAACCTTGCCCTGTATCTTATTACCTAAAGGCCTGTTTTCTGCTTCTCATAACTTAATCCTTTAATCTTATTACACTTACATGGAAGTTTCTAGAATACATAGCTGTTCTCTCTGTATACATATAATATGAAAATGCAGAGGAAAAGAACCAGAAAAATACACAATATAATGGGGGTAAGGGGAGGTGAGGTGGGATCATGAGATGAAGGCAGATTTTCACTTTATTCCGTGTATTTCTGTATATTTTTAATCTTTCACATTAAGCATGTGTTCATATGTGATTTTTACAAAATGAGTGAGAAGAAATGTAGTTTAACTCATACTTTCTTTTGAGGTAACTTTTTTAAAAATTATATTTATTTATTTTTAAGTGATTGATGATTGCTTTACAATATTGGTTTGATTTCTGCCATATGTCAACATGAATTAGCCACAGGTGTACATACGTCCCCTCCCTCCTGAACCTCCCTTCCACCTCCTGCCCTTTCCCACCCCTCTAGATTGTTACGGAACCCAGTTTGAGTTCCCTGAGTCACAGCAAATTTCCGTTGGCTATCTGTTTTACATATGATAGTTTGTATGCTTACATGCTCCTCTCTCCATTCATCTTGCCCTCTCCTTCCTTCCTTCTGCCCCCATCTATGAGTCTATTCTCTATGTCTGTGTCTCAGTTATTGCCCTGTGAATATATTCATCAGTACCATCTTTCTAGATTCCATATATCTGCATTAATATATGATATTTATTTTTCTCTCTCTGACTTACTTCTTTATAATAGTCTCTAGGTTCATCCACCTCATTAGAACTGACTCAAATGTGTTCCTTTTTATGTCTGAGTAGTATTCCCTTGTATATCTGTACCACAGCTTCTTTATCCACTCATCTGTCGATTGGCATCTAGATTGTTTCAATGTCCTAGCTATTATAAACAGTGCTACAATGAACATTGGAGTACATGTGTCTTTTCAGGTTAGGTTTCCTCAGGTATATACCTAGAAGTGGTATTGCTGGGTTGTATGGTGGTTTTATTCCTAATTTTTAAAGGAATCTCCATACTGTCTTCCATAGTGGCTGTATCAATCCAGGAAACTTTTTAATACCAGATTAGAAAGAATCTTTTAGAAAAGATTACTAAATACATAAATGGGGTTTATAGGAAGAGACAGTTCTGGGGTTAGATGACAATTAGAGGGAAATGTTTTCTGTAGTTGGGACTTTTTAATGTAACTTTACTCTTGGTGCATTTTTGATAAGAACCTACACAATCACAGCCACCATCCCAACCTAGCCACCATGTGAAAGAATCTACTATGTTCCTGTGTGTGTCTACACTGAGTTATAGGGCTTAAAGAATACAAGCTGAATATAGGGTAACCTCTGGAGGGGAGTGATCAATAAAAGCCAGCAGACATTATTCGTTTTCTATTTTTAATTTCTATAAGAAAAATGCATTCATGTTTGCTTTGTAACTAAAAGTGAAGTCACTCAGTCATGTCCAACTCTTCGCGACCCCATGGACTGTTGCCTACCAGGCTCCTCTGTCCATGGGATTTTCCAGGCAAGAGTACTGGAGAAGGTTGCCATTTTAGCTTAGAAACTAAAAATAAACATAAATCCAAAATAAATTTTGAAAAACTTCTTTGGAAGGAGAGAAAATATGTGTCTCCTCTAGTCGGGCCATAGTTTGAGACCCACTGCACCCACTAGGGCAGTGGTCCCTAACATTTTTGGCACTAGGGACCAGTTTCATGGAAGTAAATTTTTCCACGAACAGGTTGGGTAGGGAAGGGGATGGTTTCATTCACCATTCACTTCCTTCTGTGTGTCCTGGTTCCTAACAGACCATGGACAGATGCTGGTCTAAGGTCCGGGGCTTGGTTGCCTCTGTTCTAGGGCATTCTTTCCTCTGTTACATGCCCAGAGGGTCACTGGGTACAATAACTTGGATGGAAGGAAGCACATTTTTGTCCCATGACCACAGACCCCGGGTCCTCTGTATTCACATTTCCTCTCTAGATTTGCTGACTACCCTAATTTCATTTATTTTCTTTTTTTTAGCTGCACTGGGTCTTCATTGCTATGTGTGGACTTTTCTCTAGCTGTGGCCAGTGGGGGCTACTCTACTTTGTGGTGTGATGGCTTCTCACTGAAGCGTCTTCTCTTGTGGAACATGGGCTTTAGGTACACCAGCTTCAATAATTGCAGCATGCAGGCTCAGTAATTGTGACACACGGGCCTAGTTGCTCCTCAGCATGTGGACTCTTCCTGGACTAGGGATCGAATCCTTGTCCCCTGCATTGGTAGGCAGATTCCTATCCACTGCACCACCAGAGAAGTCCCCCTAATTTCAGTATTAATAAACCTGTTTTGGTTGAAAGCGACAGAGACCCAAATTGAATCACTTTATTCAAAAATGGTAAAGTATTTTATCATGCAACCGCAACAAAAATAGATTTGGCTTTATGCAAAGTGGGATTTGACGTTTAAACATCAGCAGCAGCAATTTGTTTTTCTGTCTCTTAGCTCTTCCTTCATTGTCATGGACTTCATTCCCATATGGAGCCAAGATGGCAGCCAGTCACTGCAGGTGTATACTTCTACCTTATATTTCCACCAAGCAACCTCAGTGGAAACAAAAAAAATCTGTCTCTATTTAGCTTCAGAGAAAGTCCAGGTGTTTAGTGTCATTTGTCTGGCTTGGGTTATGTACAATCTCTGAATCAATTGCTCAGGGAAAGGGAATGGGATGCTCTGATTGGACCGGTCCAAGCCACATGCCCTCCTGTGGAGTGGGAGCCTGGAGGAGGTAGTACCAATGGATTCATTAAAAGAAAGGAAAGGATTACTGGGGGGCACAAACAAGGGATGTCCACCAGTTTCCTTGATAAGTAACCACACCAAATAATCAAAGTTTATTATCATTACTGTTCTTTTTGTGTCTCTGTTGAACATGCTGACTGTCAGATCTCAGACGATTGGTCTTTTCTCTCCAAACTTGGAGTCTCAGGGAGCCCTCAGAGCACTACTGTCAGTTCTGGGAGGAGTTATCTATCAACCCCATATGATTTGGGCTGAGAAGGAATGATTTCCCAGGCAGGGAGAATTCAATGTGTCTTTTATCCATTCTATGTATCACACATGTGTTTGACCCAGATCCTGCCTACTATAATTAGCCTAGTGAGGGTAACCTATGAGAAAGTCAATATTAATACAGGTGGATAAGGGAAGACTATAAAAGAATAGCCTCCAAGTCAGCTTAGGGCGATCAGGACATGATTCAAAGAGAAGATGACAGTCTAGCTAAGTCCCTGTTGTTGTTCAGTCACTAAGTCATGTCCAACTATTTGTGGCTCCATGGACTGCAGCATTCTAGGTTTCCCTGTCCTTCCCCCAGAGTTTGCTCAAACTCAAGTCCATTGAGCTGGTGATGCCATCCAACCATCTCATCCTCTGTCACTCCCTTCTCCTCCTGCCCTCGATCTTTCCCAGCCATCAGGGTCTTTTCCAGTGTGTCGGCTCTTTGCATCAGATGGCCAAATTATTGGAACTTCAGCTTCAGCATCAGTCCTTCCAGTGAATAGTCAGGGTTGATGTCCTTTAGGATTGACTGGTTTGGTCTCCTGGCTGTCCAAGGGACTCTCCAGAGTCTTCTCTAGAACCACAATTTGAAAGCATCATTTCTTTTGTGCTCAGCCTTCTTTATGGTCTAACTCTCACATCCATACATGACTACTAGAAAAGCTATACCTTTGACTATATGGACGTTTGTAGGCCAAGTGATGTCTCTGCTTTTCAAAACACTGTCTACGTTTGTCATAGCTTCTCTTCCAAAGAGCAAGCATCTTGTAATTTCATGGCTGCGGTCACCATCTGCAGTGATTTTGGAGCCCAAGAAAATAAAAGTCCCTAAAAACAAACAAAGATTATACAGAGAAGGTGTGGATGGTGTTCTAGGTGGAGAGAACAGTATGTGCCCAAGCACAAAGGCAAGGTGAGCCATGGCACATTTTTGGAATTGTAAGGAGGCCAGGTGAACCACAGCTCAGGGAGTGTGTAGGAAAGTGGCCCGAGACAAGGCTATAAGGAACAGAAATGGGCTTGTCAGCCATGCCAAGTCTGGATGTTTGAAATTTACTTTGAAAGCAAGTATTAGCTATTGAAAGTTTTTAGACAAAAGAAAAATATGACCAACTGTGGCTTTGTTTATTTGTTTAATCATTTCCTGGAGGGCAGGTTGCAAAAGAATAAGATGGGACGCAGATAGACCAATGCTCCTGGCAGGTTTGATAAGGAGAACGGAAACAAAAGACTGTGGGGGTGTAGAAGGAGGAGTGGATGAGCAATGTACAAGAGATGGAGTTGATAAGGCAGAAAACCTAAGGAGCACAAAGGAAGAAGAGAGGAGAAGAGAGTCTGGGAGTGTTCTCAGTTTTTTGGTTTGGCTGACTGCTTGGTTGATGCTGTCTTTCCAACAGAAACCAAGGCTTCAGAGGAAGAGGATAAATACAGCTGGGGACATCCAGGTAGAGATGTGTAATGGATCCAAGGGCCCAAAGTTCAGCAAAGGCATCAGGGCTGGAAATGTAGATGTCATCAGGGACCAGGAGTAGCTGAATCCATTGTGTGGATGGGTCAGTCAAGGGAAGGTATAATATGAAAAGAGAAGTTGGAAGGAAAAAAAGAGGCAAAAATGAAATGACCAAACATGAAAGGAAACAGTGAGGATGTGTGCCTCACCAGGAAGGGAAGATGTTCTTCTTCATTGTTGTTTAGTCACTCAGTCATGTCTAATTCTTTTGCCAACCCATGGACTGTAGGCCACCAGGCTCCTCTGTCCATGAGATTTCCCAGACAAGAATATTGGACTGGAGTCTCATGTCCTTCTCTAGGGAATCTTCTTGACCCAGGGATCGAACCCAGGGTTGAACCCATGTCTCCCGCATTGGCTGGCAGATTCTTTACCACTGAGCCACCTGGGAAGCCTGGTCTTCTTCATAGTCATTTGTAAAACTATCTCTTTCCCTTGCCCTCTCCAGCTCCTCCCTGCCAAAGCTGCAGACTGGAAGTTGGGATAAGAAAAGGCTTTGCAAAAATATGCAAAAGACGCTACAGCCTCTACATAATAGCCAGTTGAATATAATTTCCCTCATTTCTGCTTTCCTATGGGTTGTTTTCCGGAGAAGGCAATGGCAACCAACTCCAGTACTCTTGCCTGGAAAGTCCCATGGGCGGAGGAGCCTGGTAGGCTGCAATCCATGGGGTCACGAAGACTGACTTTCACTTTTCACTTTCATGTTTTGGAAAAGGAAATGGCAACCCACTCCAATATTCTTGCCTGGAGAATCCCAGGGACAGGGGAGCCTGGTGGGCTGCCATCTGTGGGGTCACACAGAGTTGGACATGACTGAAGCAACTTAGCAGCAGCAGCATGTGTTGTTATCAGGTGATTTTTGCTCACTTCTGAATCTCTGACTGTCTTCCAGACAACTGAGATTACAAATACATAAAGTATTCCAGTGGCACTTTCAAGGTAAATCTTCTCTTTACAAATAATCCATTGGATTTGAGAAAACTGCTCAATTTCCCTTCAGAGGCAGGAAGTGCTTCTTTACTTGACCCACAGGGACCATGTTCCTTACTAACCTGGAACTATTGCGGTAAAGAAGAAATGGATATTTATATTCAGGCCATCTTGTTAAGTTGTAGTTAGAGTAATGTGTTTATCATGTAATTAGCCTTGGGCTCAAATCTACTCCCAGCTCTTCAGGTAGTAGCTATTTGGCCATGAGACCCTTTCTTTGCCTTAGTTTTCCATTTTAGCTTTCTTAATACTCAAAAGAATGCTACAGTCAGTATTATTAATGTCCTTATTTTACATCTGAGAAAATATGCTCAGAAAATTATGTAAGTTGCCCAAATGAAAAGAGATCAAGTCCACCAAACTTCTGAGCTGCCTTCATGGGAGACTGTGAGCTGAAGGGAAAAGGTGCTGTCACGGTGGCTTCCTGGGGCTGCAGTAATAAGTTCCACCACTGAGAGGCTTAGAGCTTCCCTGGTGGCTCAGACAGTAAAGAATTTGCCTGCAATACTGGAGACCCTAGTTCGATCCCTGGATCAGGAAGATCCCCTGCAGAATGAAATAGCAACCCACTCCAGTATTCTTGCCTAGAAAATTCCATGGACCGAGGAGCCTGGCAGGCTACAGTCCATGGGGTCGCAAAGAATCAGACACAGCTCAGCAACCAACACACTGAGAGGTTTAAATAACAAACAGTCACTGTCTCAGTTCTGGTGGCTCGAATGTTGAGTTGTTCAAACTTCCAAATGGGCTTGCATCTTTATAACTTTATAAAGACACTAAAGGACTTTAGAATGTATTTAATTTTAGGGGGAAAAAAAGTGTTCATTTCTAACTGGATGCCTGCTCTGTATTCCCTAAACTACTTAAGAATCCTGCCACATACTCTAGGACATCTGGTATTGCAATCTTTTCAAATGTTAAACTCTTAAGAAGTTTGGTTCACAGTGCCTGTGGGCCTGCTTAACTTTTAGCTTCGGTTCAAAAGGAAGGTCGTCTTTATTTTTAAATTGCTTCAAGGTTTATTCTTAAGGTTTTTCCCTTTCCTATGAAATTCACATAGGATATCTGGAAAAGAAGGTCTTAGGTTTCAGAAACATAATTTGGAACATAAATCTTCATTAACCAAAATATTTTTTTTAAGAAAAGATTTGATGTTTCAATTTTTCTTTTGTAAGAAATTAGACTACCTCGTACCACAACTTTTACAGGCTTTTTTTGTTTGTTTTTTAAGACATTGCTAGATCTTTGATTTTCTGATGCTGGGAAAGATTGAGGGCAGAAGGAGAAGGGGGTGACAGAGGATGAGATGTTTGGGTGGCGTCATCGACACAATGGACATGAGTTTGAGCAAACTCCAGGAGTCGGTGCTGGACAGGGAAGCCTGGTGTGCTGCAGTCCATGGGGTCGCAAAGAGTCAGACACGACTGAGTGACTGAACGACAGCAAGATCTTTGATTTTCCCCCAGAAGATCTGTAGACAGAGGGCTGGGGACATGGACAATGAGGGTTGACTGGTGAAGAAATAAGGAGACAAGGATTGAAGAAGAGAGGATGATGGAGTCTCAGCTCCCTCCCCCACTCCTCAGGCAGACAGATCGATTTCCTCAGCTCCTGGGAAGGTTGGCAGCCAGCAGCCCTGGCCTGAGTCACCCATCCACGCGGAAAGTCTCTATCTCTTCCCAAAGCAGCCAGCATCCAAGCACTGGTCCCCAAACAGGTAACTAAGACAGAGCTGGTTGACACTTTTAGGGGTACAGCCTAGAGAATCACAATTTTCACGTTATACTCCATTTAAAGTTATTATATGTAGGATATAAGATTAATAAAAATTAATATAAATCTATTATATTTAAATTATTGACATCTTCAAGATGCTCCTATTCGTATTTCTCCTGCACTTGATAAAATATTCTCAGAGAAATGTTAATATGCCTCACTATGATTATACATTTTTTCTTTATTTCTTCTGATTTTTGCTTTATGTACCTTTGTTTCTTTGTTGTTAGGTGTCTAATGGTTTATGATGTCTATATTCTTCTGAATTGTACCTGTTATCATTAAAATATGCATCTTTGTTTCATTTAAAAATAAATAAGTTTTTAAAATATGCAGTATTATAAAATAATGGCTATATTCCCCATGCTGTACAATATATTTTTGTAGCTTATTTACTTTATGTATGTTGCTGTGCTGTGGAGAAGGCAATGGCACCCCTCTCCAGTACTCTTGCCTGAAAATCCCATGGATGGAGGAGCCTGGTAAGCTGCAGTCCATGGTGGGGTGAAGAGTTGGACACAACTAAGCGACTTCACTTTCACTTTTCACTTTCATGCCTTGGAGAAGGAAATGGCACCCCACTCCAGTGTTCTTGCCTGGAGGATCCCAGGGACGGCAGAGCCTGGTGGGCTGCCGTCTATGGGGTCGCACAGAGTCGGACACGACTGAAGTGACTTAGCAGCAGCAGCAGTGCTGTGCTCAGTCATTTCCCACTCTCTGCAACCCCATGGATGTCGCCCGCCAGACTTTTCTGTCCATGGGATTTCCCAGTCAAGAATACTGGAGTGGGTCGCCATTTCCTTCTCCAGGTTTATACATAGTAGCTTGTATCTCCTAAGCCTCTGCCCTGTCTTGCCCTCTGTGCTTCCTTCTCCCCATCAGTAACCACTAGTTCGTTCTCTGTATTTGTGTCTGTTTCTTTTTTGTTATATTCACTAGTTTGCTTGGTTCTTTAGATTCCACGTGCAAGTGATAGCATGCAGGGGTTGTCTTTCTCTGATTTATTTCACTAGCATACCTTGCAAATCCATCCATGTTGTTGCAAATGGCAAAATTTCATTCTATTGTGGGGCTGAATAGAATTCTATTGCATATATATACTACATCTTCTTTATCCATTCATCTCTTGATGAACACTTAGGTTGCTTCCATATCTTGAAGGCCAGATTTTTGCACCAACTCAGGAGGACCCCACAAAAAGCCTTTTTAGTTCATGACTCTTTGTGAGTTAAGGCCTTGTTGCATCTGCATCGCAGCCCATCTTCTCCTTCTGCCCCGTTTTGCTCTTGTTTCTTACTCTTACCCTAGCTGTTGGCCTTGGGAATATTCCTTACAAATATACTGTATGGTAATTACAGTGTATGCTTCTAGGGAAACACAGCCTGTCACAGGACCCCAAACATGGAGACCCCAAGAGGAAAAACCACTATGGGAATACAAATGAAGTAGGATTCTAGACTATGGCTATATTGAGACACTGGGAAAGATTGTGTGGGAAGTTGCTTTTAAAGTAATCGTTTTATTCAGTATGTCAAGAAATAGTCCTGGAATCCAAGTAGAAGATTTGGATTTTTCCATTTATCTTCCTCCAAAAACCCCAAGGGGAACTAAATAGCAGTAATGCACACAAAAGAATGAAGATAGTCTAGGAAAAACTTAAGCATTGAGATCTAAAGGGAAAGCCTATTGGCTAAAATGGGGAAAGGAGAGCAAATGTATATAGTTTAACTGTTCCTAGAAAGGACGTCCAAGGAGCGGTGGCTGCGCGGGCACAGGAGGGCCAAGAGGAGCTACACCATGTCCAAGGTCAGGAGAGGTGGCTGTGAGGAGATACCTCTCATCCAAGGTAAGGAGCAGCAGCTGAGCTTTGCTGGAGCAGCCATGAAGAGATACCCCACGTCCAAAGTAAGAGAAATCCAGTAATATGGTAGGTGTTGTGAGAGGCATCAGAGGGCAGATACACAAACCATAATCACAGAAAACTAGTCAATCTAATCACATGGACCACAGCCTTGTGTAACTCAATGAAACTAAGCCATGTGTGTGAGGCCACCCAAGACAGACAGGTCATGGTGGAGAGGTCTGACAGAATGTGGTCCACTGGAGAAGGGAATGGCAAACCACTTCAGTATTCTTGCCTTGAGAATGCCATGAACAGCATGAAAAGGCAAAATGATAGGATACTGAAAGAGGAACTCCCCAGGTCAATAGGTGCCCAATATGCTACTGCAGATCAGTGGACAAATAACTCCAGAAAGAATGAAGGGATGGAGCCAAAGCAAAAACAATACCCAGTTGTGGATGTGACTGGTGATAGAAGCAAGGTCCGATGCTGTAAAGAGCAATATTGCATAGGAACCTGGAATGTCAGGTCCATGAATCAAGGCAAATTGGAAGTGGTCAA
>SJYA01000218.1:0-20490 GCA_006410615.1 Neotragus moschatus
TCCAACCCAGCGACTCCATGGACTGCAGCCTACCAGGCTCCTCTGTCCATGGGATTTTCCAGGCAAGAGTAATGGAGTATTCATTTATAATAAATAAAGACACATACATATAGTAAATAAAGACTGGAAGGATGCTCATAAAATTGTCTCTGAAAGAGAATGAGTCACAAGAAAAGGTAAAAAACTTCTTTCATATTTATCTCCATAAACCACTGTAAAGCCTGAATTTCTTTACAATGACAGTGAAATGATTTTTGAAAGAGGGAAAATAGAAGCAATATGATTTGAGGAGTTTGTCCCAGGCTGTCNGTAAATAAAGACTGGAAGGATGCTCATAAAATTGTCTCTGAAAGAGAATGAGTCACAAGAAAAGGTAAAAAACTTCTTTCATATTTATCTCCATAAACCACTGTAAAGCCTGAATTTCTTTACAATGACAGTGAAATGATTTTTGAAAGAGGGAAAATAGAAGCAATATGATTTGAGGAGTTTGTCCCAGGCTGTCCATGCTGATGGAGGATAGATGAGATGCTTGAAGACCATGTGAACTTGTGACAGTGTCAATTTAAAGAAATCATTCCCCTTCTGAAAATCCTTCTGTGGCTCTGTTGCCTGAGGAATAATACTCAACCCTTGAGCAGGGCTCATAGGAGCCCTGTGATCTGGCCCCGCCTGATTTTTCTGGCCTTATTATCCATCACACACATCTAAGGTCTCTTCCCCCTCTTGCACCCTGGCCAACTCTTAGTCATTCTTCTGTACTTGGATTATTTAGTACATTCATTACTTCTGTCTCCCTCCTTCCCTATCCTGGAAGAGTTAATTAATTACCCTTATGCTACCTCTTATCTACATATACCTCCATGTTGGCATTTATTAAAATGTAGTGCTGCTGGTGTGGATTTAGTAATTGTGGACTTAGTAATTGTGGCACATGGGCTTAGTTGCCCAGTGGCATATAGAATCTTAGCACATGCACATATTTTCCTGTGTAGTTTCTGGCTGTGTGATTTTATTTGAATTGTCTCTGTCTTAAATATGGCTTCTTGCAGTTTTACCCACTTAACACCTGTGATACTGTCTGTTAAACTCACCAACTCCAAAATGACATGACCTATTCCTTATGTGTGTGTGCTAGGTCGTTCAGTCGTGTCCAGCTCTTTGTGACCCTGTGGACCATATCCACCTGGCTCCTCTGTCCATGGAATTCTCTAGGCAAGAATACTGGAGTGGGTTGCCATGCCCTTCTCCAGGGGATCTTTTTAACCCAGGGATCGAACCTGCGTACACAGGAAAATACTGTTTAACAATTTCATAGAAATATAAGGTAGTGAGGTACCTTATAAGGTACCATTTTTTTGTATCTAAGAGAAGAATTTTCACATTGAATGGGAATCATGCTCAATGACTTCCCCAGCCCCTTCCAATTCTCAGGTTTTTAATTCTGCATTACCTCAACCCCAGGCTGCCAGACAGGGTGATAAAGAAAATTCAAATCCAATCTCTCCTCAATGAAATAGAAAGTGCAAAAAAAGCTCTCTGAAAACTATTGGGTTGCCCTTATAGTTTATTCGGGTTTTTATATAACATTATACAGAAAAACCCTAACAAACTTTTTGGCCAACCCAATAGACCAAAAATTGGGAGATGCTGAAGGGGACTACGTACAGCAAATGAAGAGGTGGCCTTGCTTTAACTCCTGGCCACCTGCTGGAAATATTGTTAGCTCCTGTGGTCATACCTAAGACTGGGGGAGGCTGGTTGCATATTTTAATGTCTTTGTTCTTGTGCCAGTGAGGATTGAGCCCTTACTGAGAGCTTTTTCTCTTGCTTCTGCATTGCCTAGTTAAGGTGGTCCTTGGAGGCATGCGCCTTCTGACTATCTGAAGAGGGACACCCTTGCTTGTTCCTATTCAGAGCCATAATGTGAATTGGGATGAACTATCGGCTGCCCATCATGCTTAATCTATGTTTAGAATCTGTACTTTGAAAGGAATATTGGACCAGTTAGGATATAGTCTGCAGCAACCTGGACTGCTTTATTATACAATCCACAGTGGCTTCCCACCCCACCGTCTTTTTTTTTTTTTTTTTTTTTGAACTGGTTACTCAGTCATACTAAACATGGAATAAAGTGAAATAAATAAATATATAAAACTTGGAATGCACTGAATCTTTTCACTGTCAAGCTGGCTCNTCCCTCTTGGTTCCCCACCCCACCGTTTTTTTTTTTTTTTTTTTTTTGAACTGGTTACTCAGTCATACTAAACATGGAATAAAGTGAAATAAATAAATATATAAAACTTGGAATGCACTGAATCTTTTCACTGTCAAGCTGGCTCAAATGTTCTCAAAGTTTATCTGAGAGCTTGGTTGCCCTGCTGAAAATAGCATTGTGCAGTGAAACAGAAAATAAGATGTCATGGCAAACTAAACATCTTCACTTTCTGGACAAATATCTGAGTTGACTGGACCATCGAGAGGAATGACCTGGGGAATGACCAGAGGGAGGATCTTGCCCCGCATTTGGGGGCTCCGTGGGGTTCAGGTGAGCAGCGGGTGAAACTCACTGACACCTGATTTCTGTTAAAGCCTCTGGCAACTTCTGGCTGGCTCAAAGGTGGCTCCTTTGTATGTTGTGAAAGTAAAAGATGGCTAGTTTGCCGTGACAGCTTATTTTCTGTCCTACTGCACAGTGTTATTTTAACCAAGGAGGCTTACTCCCTCCTTGATAAACTCACTGGGACTTGATATCTGCAAATGAATCCCATTATAATGAATGGGTATTAAAATAACCATGTGTGTGTGTGTAGGAGAGGATGACAAGCAGAGGGGAAAGGAAGAAAAAGGCAGATAGGTCCACATTAACTTATTGGCCTGTTATTTAATCTGTGTACAATCCTCTAATTAAAAGTGAGGATAACAGTATTATTCATCTCAGGGGGACTTTTATGAGTATTAAATGAAATGAATCAATGAATTCATCGTTAATTATTAATTCATTATTAATTATAGTATTAATTAAATTAAATACCTGAATCATACCAAGCACATAACAAATAAAAACAAACAAGTACCTGGCCATATTAAGTACTCCATAAATGCTAACTATTATTGTATTTTTTTAAATAAAAATGTAAGGAGGAAAAGAAGGGAAACAGAAGAGAAAGAAATGTTAAGGCTGAAGAACACACTGGACACCAAGGAGAAAAGGTAATCTTATTTTCTTAAAAAGATTATATCCATGAAGTCATATTCATTCCAGAAACAAGGGCAAACATTTATGAAACACTAACAAAAGTCCATAATGCAGGAAGGCAGCATTCATGATCAGTTCTTCACTAATATCCCCTCAAGTCCTTTACCATTCTCCTGTGTCTGGTTCCTTGGATGTGTTCATCCCCAACAGCTGGAACTAGTGCTTCTTTGAATGAGGGCTTTCCTCTGGCTACTTAAAACCCATGTTGCCTGAGGCCACAGGGAACCCCACCTGCCAGAGGATATTCAGCCCCTTGAGTGTAGCCCTCGACTGAAGGGTGACACTTGTGCTTCCTCTCCATCTTTTTCTTGGTTCACTTTCCTCATTCCCTTTCTGATTTCTCTGATAATATATTTTAATGAATTTCTTTGTTAGCAACCAACTGCCTGCCTTGGTCAGGCATGAAAATATTTGTTTGCACGAGTTGTCTCAAAACAGTAGGTCTCAGTAAGGAACTTTGTGCTGTTGCCAAAATCTAACCAGGAGAATTTGGGAGGGGCCAAAAGGCGGGAGGAGACATCAGCCCATAAAATGTCTTGCCAACCTCCCAGAAAGCCTCACGCTGGAATTTATCTTGGCTGAAACATGTGAACACTGCCAAGAAGGACCCTGAGTCAAACCAAATATGTGCACAAGCAAGATGACTGGCCAGAGACAACCCAGAAAGATAACCCTGTTACCTTAAAACCTGAGATTGTGAACTGCATAGCAGAGCAGCTCTCCTGGGTTCCCTCACCCTACAGTTCTCTGATCAAGTACCCATTTGCAATAAAGTCTTTCACTTTGTCAGTATATGTGTCTCCTTGGACAATTCATTTCTAAATGTTAGACAAGAATCCACTCTCAGGCCCTTCCAGGAACACCTTCAAAAATTCTTATCTCCGACTCTGTTTCTTGGGAATCTAGTGTAAGACAAAACCATTCTCAACTTATAACTAGTTGTCTTCAAGAAAAGTTTTGTAAATCAGTTTGGAAATCTACAAATGTTCTTGCATAGAAAATGCATTAGAAATGTTCTTAGAATCCACAAAGTTTACCTAAAGTGTTAGTCGCTCAGTTGTGTCCAACTCTTTGCAACCCCATGAATTATAGCCCGCCAGGCTCTTCTGTCCATGGGATTCTTCAGGCAAGAATCCTGGAGTGGGTTGCCATTTCCTTTTCCAAGGGATCTTCCGGCCCAGGGATTGAACCCAGATCTCTGTCTGAGCAATCAGGGAAACCCCAAGTTTATCTAACCTATCATGTATTTAAAATATTGAGCACTTATAGCAAAACACTGTGCATAAATTTGCTGTTGCTCTACCTGCAACAAAATTAACTGAGAAAAAATTAAAATGACAATAATGACCAAAAAGGGCATAGTTTCCCGAGCCCCAGTAAGGGCTTAGATATTGGAAATTTTCTAGGGATTTCCAGAAGTAGGAGAAACTATTAAGACAGATTCTTTTTGTCTAGTTTTTCTTTCCTTCCTTTCATGCAAATGCACCTCACATAAGCACCACAGTCACCTTTCGAAGCAATTCGGGGCCTTTTTGATAACAAATAGTGTAGGGAGCAGGAGGCATGGAGGAGGATCTTGGGGGGAGGAAAAGAAGGGGAGGGGGAAGGGAAGAGACAGTCCTAGGGCCAGAGTTGGGGTTAAGCAAAGATTTAGGGGAATGTGGGGGAAAGAGATGTAGAGGGGAAAAGTCACAAAGCCCTGCATATAGAAAGTCAGAAAAGAATCTTCCATAGAAGGCTATGAAGAACCCAGGAATAAGGAATTGAAGATGGAGAGAAAAGTGCTCTAGAAAGGCTTGAGGAAGGTCAGAAAATTTCTCCTGAACATCTTTCCTCTTGTTGCTGTCTCCTCTGTGGTATAGAGATCAGTTATTTTTAATGAATCCTATTTGTCCTGTTTGGAGACCTGGAGCAAATCCAAAGGAGTTTTAAGTCTTTGCCTCCTGGATTCTGGAGCTCACTTCATACTGTTTGACTGCAAGCAACTGCAACCACATGAATGAGTCCAGCTAAGACCAGAAAACCCATATAACTGAGCCCAGCACAAATTATCAGCCCACAGAATCATGAATGAAATAAATTGTTGTTTTAAGCTCTAGGATTTGGGGTGGTTTGTTATACAGTGAAAGTATCTGATACAATGTTGCTCATGATAATGCACTTATTATTATAAAAACCATGATAATATAATAACTATGCAATAATTATATAAATATTACTTAAAAGTAACAGGATCATAGTTTGAAATTACATTTTTTAGCTTTTCATTTCTTTGTTAGTTCCCTAGGGTCTGTAAGTAGCTGTCTTCCACTAAAATTACCAACACACACTTTTAGAAGCAAAGAGTTTAGACCCGACTTCTCCAACTGCTGTGGAGAACCCAAATTACTAGCACTGCATGGCTCTGGGTCAATATTTATTCTTTAACTCTCCATCTAGACATTTGTCATCTCTTGTGTCAATGAGGGTCCAGTTAGAAAAACAAAACCATATTAGATATTTTAATAGGGGGGAATTGGTTAATAGTTATTGGAAGACGCGAAAGGCAATCAAGGGAACAGTGCACTAAGAAGCCACATATCCCAAAGGCTAGGAAAATGAAGTGGCAGAGGTTGAAGTGATTTTGGACACTAGAAATTTGGAGAAGCATCATGGAGCTGAGACTTTCTTCTCAGGAGGGGGCACTGCCTAGATAGTGTGATACTGCTGCAGGAATGAAATGAGACTATTTCTGGGAATGAAGGAAGAAGCTGGAAACTGGAACTGTTGTTCCTGGAGTGAAGATCCATTGCTGGGGCATCCTGATAGGAGTCAGCAAGCAAGAAGGAAGGAACCAGTCCCATCTCCTGCCTGCCTTCCAGTCTCTCTCTTCCAGCTCCTATTCATAGAACCTAACAGGAATCATTCATTTAAGGCAAAGAAAAGTTGTGGTTTCCAGAGTTCCAGCACCAGCATCACAGAACTGCATATAGCAGGACAGATTTGGAGCTGTAATATAACAACTTAATATCCGGTATTCTTCATCTTTATCTTAAAGACTTCTTGAGCATGGCTTTCTTCTCTCTTCTCTGTGTCCAGCTGGATTCAAACAGCAAAATCTTCAAGCATAAAATCTATGCTTAACTAACTTTTGGTCGAATAAATGAATATGAGGCTCTAGAGTAAATTTGAAACACTTTCTTTGTGTTGGATGCTAGACTGAGCACTTTTTTTTTTTAATTTTAATTTTTTTTTCACACTGTACAACCCCCTTCAGTGCTCACAGCCCACAAGTAAGGAGGCTGGGCAATGGTTCGAGACTGCAATTTACTCTGGCATGGGTACACTATGAGAGGCCCTAGACTGAGCACTTTTTATGTTTATCATGTTTATCCCCTTTAACATTCACAACAACCATATGAGGAAGAAGATAAGATTCTTCTGTGTCAGTCAGTGTCCAGTCAGTAAAGCAGAAATCCAACTCGTTATTTCAGACAGAGATAATTTAATACAGAAGATTGTTTACAAAAGTTGTAAAGTCTGGAGGAACAAAAGGAAATTGATGCTACTCAGAGCCCATCGGTGTGGGCTCACTCCTGAGACTGACAGCGCTATGGCTGAACTCGTATGAAGGGTAGAACCCGTGCTATTACTGCTGAGCACGATGCTTGAATGCCCCTCCCTGCACCACTGCTACAGCAACTGCCTCAGCTATGGTAACCACCACTGTCACTGTTGCGGAGACCTGCTGTTGCTGCTATTGCTACAACCTGTTGTAACACTCATCACTGTTTCAGGAGGGGTCACTTGCATGAGGCTATAGTCCCAATGTGGTCATTGCTAGGTCCAGAAGCAGAAAAATAGTTTTTTCTTTCATCTGACTTCCAATCTTTGGCAGACTTTACCAGAAGTCATCTGGCAAGGGAGTTTGGGAAATGTAGTTTTAAACATTCTGGTCTTCTATACACAAAAGAGTATAAAAGAACAAGTGTGGGGCTGGCAGCCAAAGATAAATATCTGGAAGAGTTCACCCCTTTGATATTGAAGCATCTATATATACTTTATTGCATTTTTAAACTTTCATCAACAATATTACCAAATTCAATGATTCAACTTATACAATGTAACCATCCCTTATACAAACCAGCATACTTTTACCCTCTTCCTAAAAGGAGATTTATGAAGTTCAAGTATGCATCTCTGGTATATATCTCAAATCGGCCCAACTCAATACTTTGTTCATCTTCCTTGGTCTTACAACTTTATAGTCCATTTCCATGTATATAGGGTTTAACCAATGTAAATGAAAAAAACTTCAATTATTTAGGTGTACAAAGCTGTATCCTCTAAGGTCATACTTTTAAGATTTTATCTCCAGAATTGCTGGAATCTGATATCAGAGTGGATCGGAATCTGGAGGCCATTAAAGATGGAGAGAGTAAATCTTGAGAGGAATATGCATCCTTTTGTAAGGAAACTGCCTTGGGTAAGGTTATTAATAACACCTTCTTGCAAAAGAAGACTAGTCTTCTCAGCTGGAGGAGGAAGGACTGAGAAGAAGACTTGGAGGATCAAGAGTTTCTCAAATTTTATCAAAAAACTAAGATCATGGCATCTGGTCCCATCACTTCATGGCAAATCAATACGGAACAAATGGAAACAGTGACAGACTTTATTTTCTTGGGCTCCAAAATCACTGCAGATGGTGACTGCAGCCATCCTTCCTTGCTCCTTGGAAGGAAACCTATGACAAACCTAGACAGCATATTAAAAACTAGAAATATCACTTTACTGACAAAGATCCATCTAGTCAAATCTATAGTTTTTCCAGTAGTCATGTATGGATATGAGAGTTGGATCATAAAGAAAGCTGAGCACCAAAGTCCTGATGCTTTCAAACTGTGGTGCTGGAGAGAAGACTCTTGAGAGTCCCTTGGACAGCAAGGAGATTCAACCAGTCAATCCTAAAGGAAATCAACCCTGAATATTCATTGGAAGGACTGATGCTGAAGCTGAAGTTCTAATACTTTGGCCACCTGGTGTAAAGAGCTGACTCATTGGAAAAGACCCTGATGCTGGGAAAACTGAGGGCAGGAGGAGAAGGAGATGACAGAGGATAAGATGGTTGGATGGAATCACCCACTCAACGGACATGAGTTAGAGCAAGCTCTAAGAAATGGTAAAGGACAGGGAAGCCTGGCATGCTACAGTTTATGGGATTGCAGAGTCAGACACAACTGAGCAACCGAACAACAACAACAAATATGTCTGAATCCATTCAAATGATCCCATTCCAATTCTCAGGGTTCCACCAGTTCCTTCAATTCTCAAAGTCTCACATAAAATATCTGGTGAGTTCATTAATTCAAATTACATTGTAATTCTCCAATAGGATAGAATTTTGGTATGATGTCAGATGGTATAGTCAAAGCTATGGTTTTTCCGGTAGTCATCTATGGATGTGAGAGCTGTCTCATAAAGAAGGCTGAGCACCAAAAATTGATGCTTTCAAACTGTGGTATTAGAGAAGACTCTTGAGAGTTCCTTGGACTGCAAGAAGATCAAACCAATCAATCCTAAAGGAAATCAACCCTGAAAGGAATGATGCTGAAGCTGAAGCTCCAATACTTTGGCCACCTGATATGAAAAGTCAACTCATTGGAAGACCCTGATGCTGGGAAAGATAGAAGGCAGGAAGAGAAGGGAATGATAGAGGATGAGATGATTGGATGGCATCACCGACTCAATGGATATGAGTCTGAGCAAGCTCTGGGAGATGGTGCAGGACCCGGAAGCCTGGTGTGCTGCAGCCCGTGGGGTCGCAAAGAGTCGGTCATGACTGAGTGACAGGACAACAACAGCGTCGGACCTGTGGCTAAAGAGATGAAAGATTCCTTTAGTGCCATCACAGAATCCCTCTGGTTCTGTGATGAGACCTGGAGTGGGGAGATTAAAGACCTCAGTTTGTCATGTTCTTTCTGCAATGTCTCCAGGAAGGTCAGAAACAGATCCCACCCATTGTCTTATAGTCATCATTCCCACCATCACCCTATCTTGCTGTTACAGTAATCATTTCCTTTATTGCAATGACCCATAACTACCCTCTGGGGCTTCCATAGCAATTACTGCTATCCTTCTCCTCCCACGTTCAGAATCAGGAGCAGAAAAGTGACTCTTTTCCTGTGGCTTTTACTCTCCATCCAGTGTCTCCCATTGGCAGAGACTAATAACCTGTACCCAGCTGGCCTCAAGGCTGAAAACCATGCTATTTTTAGATTTACAGCTTTGCCAGGATAGAGAAGAGTTAAAAGGCAAATTGTTGGACTGGAAGCTAATGAGTTATTATCCCCAATTTAAAGATGAGGAAATTGAGGCTAGAGAGCATAAATGACTTGCCCCAGGTCATAACAAACAGAATTCATACCAGAAACAACGTATCTTGATCTCTGTGAATCCAAAATTTATGGTCTTTCCACCATGATACATGTTACCAGAAACCAATTTTCAGCAAGTCTGAAAAATAACAAGGCATGGAATTTGAGCATTTCCAGCCTCCCCATTCTATTTTAGATTTACCAATCATTGTTCCCAACAGATTGGATATATTGATAAGCTTCCTTGCCATCATTAAAGGTTCAAATTATGCAGGGACAGGGAAGATGCAGGAGCACATTAGGAGGCACAACATAGTGGTTAAAGTCACAAATTGCTTGGATTGATAAGCCAGACCTATGACTTACTAGTTGTCTAAACTTGAGCAAATTATGCAGCATCTGTGCCTTGGTTTCCTCATCTGTGTAATGGCAGTATACTCCCTGCCATACACAGTTGGTATAAGGAATAAATGAGTTAATCTGACAAAAAGTTCATAGAACAGTTAAATGAGCTATTATGATGATGATGATACTTGATTGCATTTGACTACTAAGAGGCTCCTAAAGATGTAACTTTAACTTCAATGTCTTTCTCAAAACCAAACGTATCTGTTAATACTAAGAATTCTCAAGAGATGTGGTCTGAAAACTTTGCCCAAAGCAAAAGGCATGGGAGGACCTAGCTGTTCCCAAGAGAGAGGAGAGGCTTAAGGGAGAAAGCGGCCTGAAATGAAGTGAGTATCCATCGTGAGTCAGAGAGTTCAGGAGGCTAGGGACAGCCTTGGTCTGAGGCCATAGCTTGTGCCCAACCAGGGGGAGAAGGACCAAAGATCCTCCTTCCTGGGCACCAGTGGGACTCTGGCATTGGACATGGTAAAAAAGATAGGGGAAAGCCAGGAAGAGAAGCCATATCCTCAGGCATCCTGGCTGGGAAGGTGCGGTCTGGAATAAAGGGCTGGGTAAACTGTCTAGCCTCTATCCAACCCCTAGCTGTGTAAGACAGTCCTGTGGTTCTGGATTATAGCTGGCATTGCTTCCCCTTATTTCTAGTTCTTTCTTTCATCCAGCAGCTGTTTATTGGGCAACAACTTACATGACAAACTGAACTGGGCTCCTAATAGTATCCCCATTTTACAGATGAGAAAACTGACATGCATAAAAGTTAGATAACTTACCCCATCACACAGGAAGATTTGACAGAAGGTTGTTATTTCCCACAGGTGAGGCAAGGGGAAAGGCTGGTTTTCTCAAGCTATATTCTCTAAGGAATCCCTTAGTCTTTGATACAGTAACAGAGAAGGCAAGAGAGGGGTCAGGTTGCTGAAAATAGGGTAATAGTCACTAAGGCCATTTACTGATAGGGAAAGCATTAAGCAATACTCTTCATTATCAAGTAGAGTGTTCACTGCCTTCAAGGAGTTTCATCTGATTGTTTGTTTGTTTGTTTTTTGGTGAAGGACAAGAAAATATCTGATGACGATGTAACTAGGTTTCCCTGGAAAGTCTGGTGGCTTCTGCTTCTGACACAGTAGAAAATCCAGAATGTACCAAACTTGCTGGGAAACAACAGGCCACAGCAGCCTGGTCCAAAACCTAGTCCCAGGTGGAGGAAGGGAGACTATGTCTGGTCCTACATCTGTTTTATTATTCATGGTACCTGGCTGATCACACAGATAGGGTTAGGAAGGTCAGTGCAGCATTAATATGCTGAATTGGGAGATGGCATGGGCTGGTGATGGGACCTGTCACACCAGAGTGATTCTTATTGAGGGGGATTGATTTGATATTAATATTAATTTGATGTTTCTTCCTATCTTTAAGAAATTTGTCATACCCAGACAGGATGCTAGCCCCATGCAAAGCAGTAATGTTATGTTAGGCTGTATGGTGGGGGTGGGAAGTTGGGGGCTAAGGAGGGAGGATCAAACTATCTACAATCTTTAGTGTGAGGCTCTACCATGGATGCTTGGGAAGTTATGTAGAGAGCCTTTCATGGGAATTAAACAGGTTCCACATTTCCGCCCCAAAGTACAGTTGGGCCTATGTCTCCCTTCTCAAAATCATAAGATCCAAAACCCAGGGAGGGATGTGCGAGGGGACTTATCACCCCCATTTCTCAACCTCACTCCAGTTTAAATCAATGGTCCTCAAGTTGAAGGCATAGGCTGAGATTCACAGGTGGCACTGCTGGTAAAGAACTTGCCTGCCAAAGCAGGAAACATAAGAGATGTGGATTTGATCCCTGAGTCAAGAAGATCCCCTGGAGGAGGGCACAGCACTCACTCCAGTATTCTTGCCTGGAGAATTCTGTGGACAGAGGAGCCTGGCAAAGAGTCAGATGCAACTGAGTGACTTAACAGGTACACACAAGGAGACGCTTTTTAACAAACTGTGCACGTCTGGGTCCCAGCCCAGACTCTCTGAATCAGAATCTCTGAGGTTGGGCCCATGTTCAAAAAGCTCTCATATGATTCTAATCTGCACCTAGGAATGAAAGCCACCAGGATATGCTGTCTTGGCAATCTCTTCAAATGATGCAAACAGAATAAAACCTCAAGGACCAATAACTCTACCTGCTTCCCAAGGCTGCGTGATGGGCTCTTCCGACATGAAAAGCTAGCTTCCAGGCTCAAGCTTGTTTCTCAATCCCATATGCCACTGAGTTTCCAACTTATGCACAAGAATTGCCTTGTTAAAACACGCATGGTTGGATCCCACCCCCTAGTTTCTAAATATGTGGGTCAAATGTAGGGCCTGAGATTGTGCATGTCTCATGAGTGTCCAGGTGATGCTGCTGCTCTAGGGACCACATGCTGAGAACCACTGGCAAACACAGACTAGAGCTTCAGCCAGTTCACTCATGAGATCTGTGTAAGGCTGAACGGCTGCCCTAACTGGCTTTTACCACTGATGAAATTTCATTCTCACCTGGCTGCTGCAGTAGCCAAACTTAGGGAGGCACCACTGGGGCTAAAACAGTAAATGGGCTTGTGCTCTTGAGCTTGGTGCTGAGCAACTGATGCTAATTATTGTCATGGTAAATGCAGCTCAGTGTCCTGGTTTGAGGTAAGCTTCCTCGGATCACACTAGGAAATGGCAGTTGCAAGAACCTGGGGCTGATCAGAAATATGTTTTGCTACTGAAATGATAAACTGGGACCTAGGACTTAAGCTCAACATTGTTTCTGGAGTGTGAGCTCACCAAAGTCAGAGCTGTGTTCCTTCACATCTATCTGCCTATGGAGGAGCCCGGGACAGAGGCATCACTAAGTAGAGGTTTAGTGAAGGAGGTTGTCAATGCCCCTCAGCCCAAAGCCCTGTCCACACTCCTAGGCCCACCGAGATTCAACAGAGCTGGATTCTGTTGGAACTGGAAAGACAGCAAGTCCCTCATCAATACCATCAGTATTGTGTTCTGTCTGGTTCTGTTTTCCTTTCAGCAATTCCAGGCATTTCTACCTCCTGACCCACCAAGAGTTAAATACACCATGTGTCTGGTTCTGGTCAATGGTCTATTACGAGACATGGAGGCCTTGCATTGAGATGGCTGAGTGTCTGATGGAAACAGACGGATTGCTGGGTTCCTGCATGCAGGACAGTGGCCCTGGAGAGTCCCCTGCCTCACAGGAGAGAGAGTAACCATGTTGGGTTCTAGGTCCTGACACTTAGCTTCTCTCCAGGACTTGAGCTGCTAAGTTCCTGGGGTCTTGCTTTGAATTTCTTTACTAAAGGCTCCTATTGCCTTCTGGATGTTAGGTTCAGCCTGAGGACCCATGAAGCATATTTTGCTTTAACAAAACCAGAAAACATTGCAAAGTCATCCTCTGTCATGTTGTGCATTGACTCTTTTAAAAAAAATTATTTATTTTAAGATTAATCTATTGAATTGGAGGCTAATTACTTTACAGTATTGTAGTGGTTTTTGCCATACATTGACATGGATCAGCCATGAGTGTACATGTGTTCCCCTTCCTGAGCCCCCCTCCCACCACCCTCCCTACCCCATCCCTCACTGTCATCCCAGCGCAATAGCCCTGAGCACCCTGTCTCATGCATCGAACCTGGGCTGGCGATCTGTTTCACATATGATAAATATACATGTTTCAATGCCATTCTCTCATATCATCCCACCCTTTCCTTCTCCCAGAGACCAAAAGATTGTTCTTTACATCTGTGTCTTTTTTGGCGTCTCGCATATAGGGTCATCGTTACCATCTTTCGAAGTTCCATATATATGTGTTAGTATTGAACTTACAGGGATGGGGTGCTATATGTTGCTCCTCCCTCTGGACATTTGCATATTATACTCTATCCCTGTAATTAGATGGAGGAGGAGAGGCGGGAGGCCGAAAGAGAGGGATGGGGGGAGAGTGGTTGAAGAGAGAGAAGAGTTTTCTGTGCATTAAAGAACTTTTAGGCATCAGTGATCGGGTGGACATGTGAGGAGATTTGGAGGGATTAAGGAACCTTCTTACCACCCATGAAATTTGATATAACTACTTCTAAGTATTGATTTGGAGGCAGGGTTGGCATAAAAATAAAAGGGGATGCTGTGCTTGAATACACAGATTTGTTTCCTTCTCCCAAACCCTCCAAGATAACTATGAACCTGATTTTACAGATGGGGTCACTTTGCCTAGAGATGTGAAGCAACTTGTCCAAGGTCACACTGCTAGAAAGTGGCACAGCCAGGAAGCCCACCTCAGTCTGTCCAGTGCTCACTTTGGCAAAGGATACTGATCTTCAGTCAAAACCTAGGAGCCTGCATGTGTGTCAACCTATCTGCGGTCTCTGAAAGGGGACGCTGTGGCATCTCCTCTGGAGGATCAGAACCTGCTTAGCCAAGCACAAGCCCTCAGCTTGCACTCTTCAGCTGCCCTGTCTCCCTGCTTGAGAAAGTGACAGGATAAGATTTCTCTTTCTCCCTCTTGCAAGGTCAATCCTTCTCTGCAAGCCAAGTCTCCCATTGCCAGGAAACGCTCCTACACCATGTACCACTGGGAATGGGCTACAGGTATGTACAGTTGCTGCTAGTTGCTTTCCTCCTCCCAGGACCCTGGAGCTCCCCCAACACAGGGGCCTTATGACAGAAGCAACCTCATCTAGTTTTCTCAGTGTGCCATACACACCACCATCTCTCTGTGCCGTTCAATCAAAAGGGCTGAAGAATAAGCCACTGCTGAGAGGAAAAAGTTGGTAGAGAAAGGGGCTTAATCTGGAGAGAAAGGAGATAAAATTAATGGGCAGTGGATTAAAAGTTTTTGTAAATTATTTAATGCAAAGTATACAAATGCTCCTGTTATAATGAATGTATATAATGACCCTTTTTGTGATTGGCACCTTTTTTAATTAATGGCATTTGAGATTGTTTTCTGTTATACAATTATAGACTTACTGTGGTCCTTTTAATGGGGACATGTTGTGATTCATCCTATGCTTGTACTATATTTTACTTAACTAGTCCATTGATGATGGGTGTTCAGGTTCCTGCAAGGTTGTTTTCTATTGTAAATGACCTTACAATGAACATCCTTACACATACAGTTCTCTTTCTTTCTTTCTTTTTCTTTTTCCCCCACATATTTGAGTATAGCTGGAGGAGAAATTCCTAGAAATGTAATTGCTCGGTCAAAGTGTATGCTCTTTTTTAATTTTATTAGCTATTGCTAAATTTATAGGCTTTAAAATGTATATAGTCAACTTTATTAATCTTTTCCATTATGGTTTATGGGTTTTGTGCCATGCTTAGAAAGGTCTTCCCTCTACAAAAAATTTCCTTCCAGTACTTTTATGGTTTTATCTTTTTAATGTTTAAATCTTTGCTCCATCTGGAATTCAAGTTAATGTAAGGAGTGAAATAGAGATCAGATTTTATTTTTTCCCAAATGGCTAGCCAGTTGTCCCAACACTGGTTATTGAAAAATCCATCTTTTTCTTTGCTGATTTGAAATGCTACTTTTATCATGTACAAAACTCCCACACGTATTATTATTTTTTTTTCCAATTCTCTCCTCTGTTCCATTAAATATTCTATCTAGTCCTAGGTGAGTTTAAATTACCGTAACTTGATTATATGGGCTTAATATGTGGTTGAGTTTGTCCCCTCTTATTACTCCTCCTTTTAAGAGACTTTCTGGCCATTCTTACTTATTTTATATATAAATTTAAATATGGTTTTGCTGAATAAAAAATGCTGCAGGTATTTTGATTAAGACAACACAGAATGCAAAGATTCACTTAGAAATAATGAACTGCATTCATTATTATTCCCATTCAATAGGAAGGCATTCCTTTCTATTTATTAAACTATTTTGTGTTCTTTTTCTTCAGATGTAAGATTTTTCCTCATCTTGCCTGTTTGCACTCATTTCAAAGTTTACTCCTTTTGTGGGGAACAGAAATAAAAGGATAATTTTGGTTGTGATATTGAATGGAGCATTTTCATTTCAATATATTTTCTAACTGCTTATTATTTGAATATGAACAAACTACTTTTTAATATCAACTTTGCAGTCATCAGCCTTAACTAAGGGCTTCCTTGGTGGCTCAGAGGTTAAAGCGGCTGCCTGCAATGCGGGAGACCTGGGTTTGATCCCTGGGTTGGGAAGATCCCCTGGAGAAGGAAAGGGCAACCCACTCCAGTATTCTTGCCTGGAGAATCCCATGGACGGAGGAGCCTGGTGGACTACAGTCCACGGGGTTGCAAAGAGTCAGACACGACTGAGTGACTTCACTTTCACTTTCACCTTAACTAAATTCTGTTCTTTCTAACACTTCTCGGGTGATTCTCTTGGGCTTTCCATAATACAATCATAGAATCTAAAGATAGTGATACTCTATCTTTTCCAATGGGAAGTTTCCATGAAGCATGTTTTATGTGTTTATGTATACACATTTATATCAGCATGCATGTATATGTATACATTTCTATATACATACATGCAATATATCTGAAAACTAATCAAGTTAAAATTTCTATTTATATTTTACTAAGATGGTGATGGACTAGGAGGCCTGGTGTGCTGCGATTCATGGGGTCGCAAAGAGTTGGACACGACTGAGCGACTGAACTGAACTGAAGAATTTTTTGTTCTAATACATATTGGATTTTCCCAAATGCCTTCTTTTATATCTATCCTGATGATCACTGTTTTCCCTCATTTGATCTACTGATATAATGCATCATATGAAAAGATTTTCTAATATTGAACCCTTTTTGCATTCATGAATGAATTCTACTTTTTCATGGGTTGTTCACTTAAAGAATTGCTGTTGCATCACTTCAGTTGTGTCCAACTCTGTGTGACCCCATAGACGGCAGCCCACCAGGCTCCCCCACCCCTGGGATTCTCCCGGCAAGAACACTGGAGTGGGTTGCCGTTTCCTTNGTGGTACAGTGGTTAAGACTCTGCCTTGCAATGTAGGGTGGTATGCAGGTTCCATCTCTGGTCTGGGAACTAAGATCCCACATGTCTTGGGGCAACTAAGCCCCATGTACTCATGTGCTCTAGGCCTTGCATGACTTAACTAAGACCCCACACAACCAAATAAATAAATAAATATTAAAACACACACATGCACAAGGAAAGGTTCCAGAGCTGAAGAATGAAAGTATAGAGTCATTCAAACTGCCACCAAGTGCCCCAAATAGTGAATTTAAAAATGGTTTACATCAAGCTCTATTATTTCAGGGCCTCGCTGATAAAAGGCAATTCTAAAAGCACCTAAAAAAGCAGAACAAAAAGGAACACCTACAACTGAATGAGAATCAGAATGGCATCAAATTTCTCAGTAGTGAAGACAGTTGGGCAGTGTCTTCAAAATTGTGAGGGAAAATAATTTTCAACCTAGAATTCTACATTCAGTCGAATTATTAATCAAATATGAGAAGAAAATAAACACAGTTTCATACCTGTAAAGATGTAGAGAACTCTTTGTCTTAAGATGTGCTTGAGTAGAACTTGGTATGAAGAGTAGGAGACGGAAGAAGTAACCGGATGCAGTACAGTTAACCCTGTACTGGCAGAGCGGTCCAGGAGAGCTCGCTGCAGTGGAATAAGAGAACATGTGTGCAGTTTGGAGGGACAGGTAGAGGTAGGGGGCCTTCAGGAAAAGGGAGATTCAATACAATGCCTGATATGTTGAAGCATTTGGACATCATTAGGTTATATTTGTACCAGAAAGACAGCAAGAAAATAGAATGGTAGTTAGATGCCCCAGACAAAACAATAAACTATAAATAGAGGAACTAAAGCAAGGGCAGTATCCCTTGCTTTACNGGAGATTCAATACAATGCCTGATATGTTGAAGCATTTGGACATCATTAGGTTATATTTGTACCAGAAAGACAGCAAGAAAATAGAATGGTAGTTAGATGCCCCAGACAAAACAATAAACTATAAATAGAGGAACTAAAGCAAGGGCAGTATCCCTTGCTTTACTGAGGACACGTTTACTGTGTAATATGATGTAAACTACCCATTATGGATTTAACAAAAATAGTGAAATAACTATGTTAGGAGATGTGGAGGGGACAGGTTAACAGAGGTAAAAATACATTCTTCTTAACAACAGAGTCGATAGGTAAGGTCAACAGTGGATAAATCAAGAAATAGTAGTAGAAGCACATTATCTGGCACTGTATAAGTAGTTAGGAGAAAAAATAGCTCAAAAAAGTTTAAAATGCTGGCCCCTGGGGAGCAGAAATAGAATGGGAAGGACTAACTTAAAGGACTACCGCTTTCCCTCTTTTTAAAATACAGTTAAAAAAAAACAAAAACACGTGCGTATGTTACTCAGGTAAAAATAAAGCAAATACTAAAAATCAATTCAAACTGAGGGATGAGAAAGACAATATGTATATAGCATTTAGAAGCCAATTTATCTGTGATTAAGACAGCCATGCTATACAACTGTAGACAATTTTTAAAAATTTCAAATCCTATGACAAATGAAAAATGACTTCCTTAGAAAAGAAGATGAAACTGCACCCAGCAGAAATGAGCTTCTGTCCATTTCCAGAAGAAAATTCATTGCTCATTATAAGGGTGTCTCTATCAGTCTACAACCTGAGTTGATAAAGTTAAATTTTAACTTTTAAAACTTTACAAAGACCATGAAAGCCTTCATAGTGTTGTAAATTCCAAGCTGGGTGGAGGCATGCAGTCCACACAAATTCTAACTTCCTTCAACTTCAAGTAACTCAGCATGTAAATCCTTAGGAATCAAAATGAATCTTAAAAGTGAAATACTTTCACCTTTGTAGAGAAAGCAGTTGAGTAGCATGTAAGTCAGTAGCAAAGGATTCTAAATTTCACCCTGTATGTGCCTATACCCAGTGCGGCCCCAAAGGGCTTGGTGCAATCCAAGAAGTTGTAGGTGAGTAGAAGTGAAAGCAAGGACATGGCTGAATTAAGTTAGGCAAGAATAGACTCTCGTTTCTGTTAGAGTGAGCCCTTCTTGGCTCCAAAACACCATGAACATTATGAGGGATATCAGTTAGCTTGAGCCTCCATGACAAAATACCATAGACTAGGCAGCTTAAATAACCAGGAATTTTCGAAGCTAGAAGTTTAAGATCAAGGTGGATTTGCTTTCTTCTGAGACCTCTCTCCTTGGCTGGCTGATGAGCATCTTCTCTGTGTCTGCACATGGCCTTTTCTCTCCGTTTAGGCATCTCTGGTACCTCTCCATTTTCTTTTAAGGACTCCAGTTCTTTGGATTAGGGTGCCACCCATATACCTCACTTAACTTTAATTAGCTGTTTAAAGGCCGTATCTCTAGATACAGTTACCCTGGGGGTTGGGGTTCCAGTGTACAAATTTGGGGGTGGGCACAGTTCTGTCATAACATAAGGGATGGGCAAAGAGTTATTCTAGAGTATGTTTTGTTTAACACTGGTGGGAACAGAATGACCAAATGGCCCTGCTTCTAAGACATGGATGCCCCAGAGCCTCCTACTGAAGAACACACATCAGTCAAACCTGGAATCATCCATGAAGCTGTGCACTAGAAACTACAGGTCTTGATGAGCAGCTGGCAGCTGCCCATCTGTTAACAACCTCAGGTTCCCGAAAGAGGGATACTGAGTGCTGATGTCATGGTATGGGTACCATATCATGGTATGGATACAAGAAAGGCCAGTTAGATGCACTTTCAAAAGAATACACCCAGTTTACCAAGTTTCATTGATTTGAATGATGAATGAATAGGAAACTGATTTAAACATAGTTTTCTGATTCTGTTTTCCAAAGAAAGACTCTCCAAGTTGAGTCACAATTCTGAAGTCGAAGAAAGAACTTCCAGTTCTTTGATAAAAGTTCCTATGAAGACAAATGGATCTTGGACAGGTACATACTTGATGATCAGAGGTTGCGTGGAAAAGGAAAAATATTCATGTTTTATTATATGGCTTAGCTGTGTTAATGTTTATTTAGTTATGTTAAAGCTCAACATTCAGAAAATGAAGATCATGGCATCTGGTCCCATCATTTCATGGGAAATAGATGGGGAAACAGTGGAAATAGTGTCAGACTTTGTTTTTCTGGGCTCCAGAATCACTGCAGATGGTGACTGCAGCCATGAAATTAAAAGATGCTTACTCCTTGGAAGAAAAGTTATGACCAACCTCGATAGCATATTCAAAAGCAGAGACATTAATTTGCCAACTAAGGTCCGTCTAGTCAAGGTTATGGTTTTTCCAGTAGTCATGTATGGATGTGAGAGTTGGACTGTGAATAAGGCTGAGCACCGAAGAATAGATGCTTTTGAACTGTGGTGTTGGATAAGACTCTTGAGAGTCCCTTGGACTGCAAGGAGATCCAACCACTCCATGCTGAAGGAGATCAGCCCTGGGATTTCTTTGGAAGGAATGATGCT
>SJYA01000218.1:20805-53689 GCA_006410615.1 Neotragus moschatus
GGGAGTTGGTTATGGACAGGGAGGCCTGACGTGCTGCGATTTATGGAGTCGCAGAGTCGGACATGACTGAGCGACTGAACTGAACTGAATGTCAACACAGAATACTAATCAAACCGAAACTAAAATTAACTCTAGTAGGAGGTTCATGGATGAGAAAGGTGAATATGTATGGTTGACTAGAGAGTTGGAAAGAGATCAAAGTCCTCATCTCTTTAAGTCCTCTGTCCTCATCTTTGAGAGAGAGAAGTCAATAAATGATGTCTAAAACAGAGATAGCAATACAATACAAATATGTTATTTAGAAACATAGAAGTAAATCCTAGGATAATTAGCTAAAGGAAGAGAAAGTGGTGGCCTGTGAGTAAGTGGAAGAAGAGGAGTGAGAAGGGGCCTGCTATTTTGTTTTATTTTTGAAAATAACATACCTTAGAGAACTAGTTGATATTTTAAACTTTGAACATGTAAAATTTTGATTCAATATAAACAAATAACATTTTAAAGGGGAAAATGAAAGAAAAGCACATCACACTGACCATATTTCATTTGTCGTAAGATGATTATACATAAAAGACAATAGCTACAGACTCACAGTAGTGATAATAATAGCACTAACGCCAAAGCAGCACCTATTAATACTCTGTTGAGAAAGTTCACTCATTCAACAACTGCTTATGGAACACCTACTATGTGCTGGGGCCAGGATGTAATGATGTTCAAGGTACCTGCCCTCATAGATTTTATAATATATTCTAGTTGAGTACATAAAAAAAGCACACAGGCAATGAAAAATAAGATTATTTTCTCTAATGTTGAGTGCTTTGAGGAAATAAAGGATAATGGACTAGAGAGTAACTAGGAGGAGGTGTGATTATTTAGACTGTGTATTCAGGGATGGCCTCTTTAAAGAAGTGAAGTTTGAGCTCGCACCTGAGCAATGAAGAGGCAGTCATGGGAAAGGCAGTGGTAACAGAATGTGCAAAGGCCCTGAGGTAGGAATAAACTTGATAGTCAAGAGGCCAGTGTGACTGGATTGAGCAAGAGAGAGGGAGCATGCAATGAGGTGTATAAGGTAAATTATATTCTGGGTTTGAAGGGAAAGCACTGAGAGTTTTTAGCAGAGTAGTGATGGGATATGATTTACACTTAAAGAATCAGTCTTATTGTTGGATGGAGGCTGGATTGGGGCAAGAATTGGAAAGGGGAGGCAAGAGTGGGGCAGGAAACTTAGTTTGGACACTGATGCAGAACTTGGGACAGTGTGGGTGCTGTGGAGGTAGGAAGGATGAACAGATTTAGGTTGAGAAACTTAACCTAATGCAGCATTAAAGGGCACTTTAGCTGTTGATGGGGGCACCCAGAGGGACAGGACCAGTAGAAAGAAACTCTACTTCTGCAGCTGGTTCTGCAATTCCCAGGCTCCCTCTGACATATGTGAACAGAAAGCTCTGGTCCAGGGCGGTTGAGGAACCTGAGTGATTATACTGGGAATAAAGGCTTGCCAAATTGCTTTAAACTCAGCCCATCTCCATCCTGCCTTTCACCACACTTGATGTGAACATGTAACTGAGCTTGTAAATAACTGTGCTTGGAGGCAGAGCTGGGAATTACGCCCCTCTAGACAGCTATTCAGAGGCTGAGAGAATAGGGCCCACTCGCTGTAATGCTATGCATTAAAAAGCACTTATGCTGCTAAAACCCGCATTAGAATTGCACATAAACATTGCTGTCATGCTCTCAATGGGACTCCGGAGTCCAGGCGGGACTCTCAGAGTCTGCAGAGGGGAGAAAAGCCATCTCGGGCAGTGCAATGATCCCTCCCCCATGGCCCACCAAGCCACACCGCCTCTCTCTTGTGGAGAATCCTCTCCATAAATGGGGAGAAAAATGAGCTTATTTCCAAGCCAAGATTAAACTGGGTATGCACTGCATAGAGATGATGGGTCTCTGAGAGAAGAGAAATGAAACCAAGCCAAGAAAGTTCATTCATTCTGAGGGGGCAGGCAGGTTGGTTCAGGTGTCTTAGGAGTTCCCCGCAGCTCTGTGCGAGTGCCCAGCTCATAGCAAGCTGTCAATGAATGAATGTGAGAGCCACACACTTTCAAAGGTCTAGTCTCAATAGCTCTTTATTCATTCAGTTTCTGTTGAAGCGTCAAATGAATCTGATGGGCCAAGTCTCCAAACGGAGGTCCCATGTGGGCAGTTGGCCCTCACCCATGAATTTCTGCTGCATACATACTCCATCCCTCTCACTCTAGTCATTCATTCCCTAATATGATCTGAAGTCTAAAATTATCCATGACTAGGAAGAAGGAAGTGAATCAAGATCAAGCAGTTACCTGCTGTCTCTCTGCTGGACCACAGTTCACACTAAGGAAATAATTGCTGGGATTAGCCAGCTATCCAGATAATTGTCAACTCTCATATTCATTTGGTTCCTAAAAAAAGTGAAAAGAGATATTTCTGAACCATCTAATGCTCAGCTGGGGGAAAAAGGACCTTGGGTTAAGAATGCTGTCCCGTTGTGGGACCAGTAATGTATCAAGCCACATTCTTCATCTGTAAGAGGTAATCAAATGACTCTTATTCTTGAGATGATGCTACAAGGACAAATAAATCAATAAGTGAGAACAGTCTACTTCAGATCCACAGTATGTGGAACTCATGGATGAGAAATTTTTTTTTTCAAAAGTAAACAAAATCCCTTTTAACCCCTGACACAGCTGTCTGAGGGTCTGGTCACCAAAAAATCCTTCACTGGTCTTTTTCTTTAGTGTCAACCTAATTCTTGTTTAACATATTGTTATTAGAGCTTCCTAGGTGGTGCAGTGGTAAAGAATCTACCCACCAATGTAGGAGATAAAAGAGATTCAGCTTTGATCCCAGGGTTGGGAAGATCCCTTTGCGTANCAAAAAATCCTTCACTGGTCTTTTTCTTTAGTGTCAACCTAATTCTTGTTTAATATATTGTTATTAGAGCTTCCTAGGTGGTGCAGTGGTAAAGAATCTACCCACCAATGTAGGAGATAAAAGAGATTCAGCTTTGATCCCAGGGTTGGGAAGATCCCTTTGCGTAGGAAATGGCAACCCACTCCAGTATTCTTGCCTGGAGAATCCCATGGACAGAGGAGCCCGGCGGGCTACAGTCCATGGTGTCACAAAGAGTTGGACACAACTGAGTACACATACATATCGTTATCAGTCCTGCAACTGAAAAACAATGTACATTAAGAAAGTGGACCTTTAAGAAGAAGGCCTTATGTTGAGTAGAAAAGAGATGGAAAGTTCAACAAAAAACAAACATAAACCTATCCAATCTAATGCTATATTTGTCTATCTAAAAGAGATACAGAAGAAAAAGGAAGAAAAGGAGACAGCAAAATTATATCACCTCTTGGCAATCAACAGCAAGACGTAGTTATGCTTCTGGTTCTCCCTTCCTGAAGACAAAAAAAGCATGTCAGATTTTTCAGAACTTTAGCCATAAAAATGTCTAGATTAAAAAAAGTTTTCCACATGTCTGTGGGGGCGTTTCTGGCAATATGCTCTGTCTTTGATCTAGGTGGAATCACGTGGGTGTGTACTTCTACAAAAATTATTGAGACCTTAAGATTTGTTCACTTACTATATGTATGTTAGATCTCAGTTTAAAAAAATACTAGACTAAGTGGGGTTAAATTTTTAAAAATTCACTTACCTGGAACATCTTAGTTCCCAGTGTTGCTGGGCAGAAGAAGGATTATTTTGCTTCTCATACATATTAAATGGAAAAGTAAGCACCTTTGGTGGAGCATTTACCAAATACATTGGCATTTACCCTTTGCCAAATGCTATGTAATTAACTCTTTATTTAACATTCATATATTACCATCCTCGATAAGAACTAAGAGTCAGAGAAGCTAATGTGTAAGATGCATAACAACAAAAAACTCAATCTGGCTCATCTGTCTTCTGAATCAGTGTATCCTCAGTACCTAGACTAATGTCTTGGATACAGTAGATACAGTTGACCCTTGAACACATGGGTTTGAACTGCACAGGTTCACTTACCCTCAGATATTTTTCATTACTAAATACTACAGTGCTGCATGATCTGGATTTGGTTGAGTCTGAGGATGCGGAATTGCAGGTACAGAGCAGACTATAAAGCTTTATGGTTTTCTTTGGCTGAGTTGGGTCTTCATTGCCATGTGTGGGCTCTCTAGTTGCGGTGAGTGGTGAGGGGCCAGCGGGCTACTCTTTGCTGCGGTACATGGGCTTCTCACTCCTGTGCACGTCTTCTCTTGTGGAGCACCACAGGCTCTAGGTGTGGGGGTTTCAGTAGTTGTAGCACTCAAGTTTTAGTAGTTGCAGCTTTTGAGTTTCAAGAGTTGCAATTCATGAGCTCTAGAACATAGGCTCAGTAGCTGTGCCACACGTGCTAAGTTGCTCTGAGGCCTGTGGATCCTTCCCAAACCAAGGATTGAACCTGTGTCTCCAGCCAGTGTCTACAGCACTCTACTGTACCACCATGGAAGTCCCAGACTATAAAGTTATACACAGACTTTGAACTGCTCAGGGGGTCAGTGTCCCTAACTCCCATACTGTTCAAGGGTCTACTGTATTCAAAAAATGTTTGTAAAATAAAAAATACTTTGTACGATGTCATGGAATTAATATTGGAAAATTCCAGTTTAGACCGTGGGTTGACTCCAAAGCCCAAGTTGTTCTTTATTTTATGGTGTTTTTTTTTTAATTGTGATAAAAGTCATAGAATGTAAAGCATACTATTTTAAGCATTTTTATCTGTACAGTTCAGTGGCACAGAGTACAGATTCACCTTGTGCAAATCTCACCATCTTCCATCTCCCATGTTTTTCACCTTCCTAAACTGAAGGTGAAACACCTTCATTAAATCTTCTCTATTAAACATCAACTCCCCCTTCCCCTTTCCCACTTTACCCTCACCCCTCAGCCTCTAACATCTACCAGTGTACTTTCTGACACTGTGAATTTGACTGTTTTAGGTATCTCATATAAGTGGAGTCAAACAGTATTTGCATGGACACCAAGTGGGGAATGGGGGATGGGATAAATAGGGAAATTAAGATTGACATATACACATTACAATGTATAAAATAGATAACTAGTGAGCACATACTCTACAGCACAGAGGAAAAAAAGAAGGTTAAATCTGTTTATAGAACTTATATTCAGTTTAGTTCAGTCGCTCAGTCATGTCCGACTCTTTGCAACTCCATGAATCGCAGCACACCAGCCTCCCTGTCCATCACCAACTCCCGAAGTCCACCCAAACCAATGTCCATTGTGTCGGTGATGCCATCCAACCATCTCATTCTCTGTCGTCCCCTTCTCTTCCTGCCCTCAATCTTTCCCAGCATCAGGGTCTTGTCCAATGAGTCAGCTCTTTGCAACAAGTGGTGAAAGTATTGGAGTTTCAGCTTCAATATCAGTCTTTCCAATGAACACCCAGGACTGATCTCCTTTAGGATGGACTGGTTGGATCTCCTTGCAGTCCAAGGGACTCTCAAGAGTCTTCTCCAACACCACAGTTCAAAAGCATCAATTCTTCAGTGCTCAGCTTTCTTCACAGTCCAACTCTCACATCCATACATGACTACTGGGAAAACCATAGCCTTGACTAGATGGACCTTTGTTAACAAAGTAATGTCTCTGCTTCTTAATATGCTATCTAGGTTGGTTATAACTTTCCTTCCAAGGAGCAAGCGTCTTTTAATTTCACGGCTGCAATCACCATCTGCAGTGATTTTGGAGCCCAGAAAAATAAAGTCAACCACTATTTCCACTGTTTTCCCATGTATCTGCCATGACGTGATGGGACCGGATACCTTATCTTAGTTTTCTGAATGTTGAGCTTTAAGCCAACTTTTTCACTCTCCTCACGTTTTCCCTTTTTCACTTTTCACATTGGAAGAAGGCATTGGCACCCTACTCCAGTACTCATGCCTGGAAAATCCCATGGACGGCGGAGCCTGGTAGGCTGCAGTCCATGGGGTCGCTAAGAGTCGGACACGACTGGGCAACTTCCCCTTCCCTTTCCCTTTCCCTTTCATCAAGAGGCTTTTTAGTTCCTCTTCACTTTCTGCCATAAGAGTGGTGTCATCTGCATATCTGAGATTATTGATATTTCTCCCAGCAATCTTGATTCCAGCTTGTGGTTCTTCCAGTCCAGTGTTTCTCATGATATACTCTGCATACAAGTTAAATAAGGAAGATGACAATATACAGCCTTGACATACTCCTTTTCCTATTTGGAACCAGTCTGTTGTTCCATGTCCAGTTCTAACTGTTGCTTCCTGACCTGCATACAGGTTTCTCAAGAGGCAGGTCAGGTGGTCTGGTGACAGTGCTGGAGCGGCAGCTGCGATGGTGCAGGAGCAGCCAAGAGGAGCTACCCCATGTCCAAGGTCAGGGGCGGTGACCGAGAGGAGCTACTCCACCTCTAAAGTCAGGGGAGGTGTCTGCAGAGGAGCTTCCCCACGTCCAAGGTAAGAAGCAGTGGCTGTGCTTTGCTGGAGCAGCTATGAAGAGATATCCCACATCCAAGATAACAGAAACCCAAGTGAGACAATAGGTGCTGAGAGAGGGCATCAGAGGGCAGACAGACTGAAACATAATCACAGACAACTAGTCAATCTGATCACACAGACCACAGCCTTGTCTAACTCAATGAAACTAAGCCATGCCCTGTGGGGCCACCCAAGACAGACGGTTCATGGTGGAGAGGCCTGACNGGCTGTGCTTTGCTGGAGCAGCTATGAAGAGATATCCCACATCCAAGATAACAGAAACCCAAGTGAGACAATAGGTGCTGAGAGAGGGCATCAGAGGGCAGACAGACTGAAACATAATCACAGACAACTAGTCAATCTGATCACACAGACCACAGCCTTGTCTAACTCAATGTAACTAAGCCATGCCCTGTGGGGCCACCCAAGACAGACGGTTCATGGTGGAGAGGCCTGACAGAATGTGGTCCACTAGAGAAGGGAATGGCAAACCACTTCAGTATTCTTGCCTTGAGAACCCCATGGACAGTACAAAAAGGCAAAAAGATAGGACGCTGAAAGATGAACTCCCCAGGTCAGTAGGTGCCCAATATGCTACTGGAGATCAGTGGAGAAATAACTCCAGAAAGAACTTATATTAAGTTAACCTTAAAAATGCATTCCAAGATACATTTCGTGCCTGTGTTAACAGTCTCTTCAGTCATATTCAACTCTTTGCGACCCTATGAACTGTAGCTCTTCTGTCCATGGAATTCTCCAGGCAAGAATATTGGAGTGGGTTGCCATGTTTTCTTCCCAAGGATCTTCCCAACCAGAGATCACATCTGGGTCTCCTACATTCCACGCAATTCTTCACCGCCGAACCACTGGGGAAGCCCTCAAGATACACTGCTGCTGCTGCTGCTGCTGCTGCTGCTAAGTTGCTTCAGTCATGTCCGACTCTGTGTGAGTCCATAGGCAGCAGCCCAACAGGCTCCCCCATCCCTGGGATTCTCCAGGCAAGAACACTGGAGTGGGTTGCCATTTCCTTCTCCAATGCATGAAAGTGAAGAGTGAAAGTGAAGTTGCTCAGTCGTGTCTGACTCTTTGCGACCTTCTGGACTACAGCCTACCAGGCTCCTCCATCCATGGGGTTTTCCAGGCAAGAATGCTGGAGTGGGTTGCCATAAGAGCCCAATTTCTTAACCATTCCTTAGTATCCTTCTTAAATAAGACTCATGAATCTGTATACTAGCCTGAAACCATTATCAATCAATTTTAGGAACACGGAATTGAGGTATACCATTCCTACCAAAAAGTTTTTAAAAGTATCTATAAGTTTAAAGAATAATAATGAAGTGAAGACCTATGTGCTCACCACAGTTAAGAAATATAGCATCATCAGTACTTCAGGAGCCCGACATGAGCCTTCCCCAACTTCATCTGCCACCCCAGATCACTAGAGGTAACAACTCCTGAAGATTTTTTTTTCAATCAATCCTTTGCCTTTCTGTTCTTTTTTTTTTTTTTTAAACACAGTTGGTGTCTCTAAACTGTACTTTGTTTTGCCAGTTTTTGAACTAGGAATGACAGGTGACTTTCATGACAGTGACTTTTCACTACTCTCACTACCTTGATCTTGAACCTTATCAGTCACCAATTCATTAGTTTCTGTATTCCTCTAATCCCATCAGCCTCTATGTTTTAAAAATTTTAGTAAATGTAGTAATTTAAATTTTAGAGACTTACAGCTCCTCCTCAACCCCTGATAAGGAACTGAAGATGAAAACTCCATAAAAATTATATATTAAAAGTAATCTAGGGCGCACTCAGCGCAAGCGGCGGCAACGGCTGGGCGGGCCAGCGCACTCAGTGCGGCCGAGAGGAGCTACCCCACGTTGGAGGACAGAGACAGCGGCCAAGAGTCCCGGGCTGTGACNGTTTAAATACCTAATTATGTGACAATTAATTTTCTTGTGGGCTGTTTTGGCATTTTTACAAGCTTATAGAAAGAAGAGTTTATTTGCATTTCAAAATTGAATTTTACTGATGGAAAATCTGCACCAAGAAGACAGAATCAGAGATTATTTTCTGATAGTGACAGCAATGGGCAGACAACACATATTAGCTGAACAAACACCTTTTTTAGGAGTAGCTTAGAAGAATACCAGTTTCTTCCTTCCAAAGGATACTTGCAGGCATTCTGGCCTTTAGTTAAACCATACAAGAAAGAGGTTCATCAAAAGGAAAATTTATGTTTTCTTTAAGAAATAATTTTATCACAAAATTTTATTATTAACATATTTGCTAAATTATATAAATTCTGTGCTGACTCAAACATTCCTCTGAATACTTTTAGGGTTTTAAAAATCATTATTAAAGTCCTCTGTCTTATATACCAAACTCTAATACATATTTCAACTGGAATATCCAATTTCACAAAGTTCACAAAGTTGGTGAGTTTCTGAAGTGAAAATATTTCTCATATTTAAAAAATTAAATCACAGAATTGATTCTGATTGAAGACCACATGTCCAGTAAAGTAATTATTTTACAAGAGTAAATCAAGTCACACAGCATGCCAACTCACCTGTAGTACATGTTGCCATATTATTGTGCTATGGGAAAAGCTTTTTGATCAGATCTAATAAATTAATGATGCATCTTGTAAACAGTTTTGCAACAACTCTCATACAAGTTCCCAAGGTTTATTCAAGATCTCAAGAGACATGACCAACAGACACTACAGATTGTCTACCCCCTACCCTCTTGACATCTTCAGCCGTATGGGACCCCTCTCAGCCTAGGTCTAAAAGCAGTAAAAAGACAAAGTCTCATTTGTGCCTGTAGTTGGGAAAATGCAACTTCACTTTGGGATGAAACTGCAGCATTCCAAGTGTTCACAAGATGGCACCATTGCCCTGGGACATTAATGCAATCTCATTAACTGGTAGGGTAACTGTTGGAGAGTCCAAAGGAAGGGAACATTTTGGATGCTGGTAAAAGCCCAAGTACTCTCGCCTGGAAAATCTAATGGATGGAGGAGCCTGGTGGGCTGTAGTCCATGGGGTCGCTAAGAGTCAGACACAACTGAGCGACTTCACTTTCACTTTTCACTTTCATGCATTGGAGAAGGAAATGGCAACCCACTCCAGTGTTCTTGCCTGGAGAATCCCAGGGACGGGGGAGCCTGGTGGACTGCCCTCTCTGGGGTCGCACAGAGTCGGACATGACCAAAGCGACTTAGCAGCAGCAGCAAAAGCCCAAGGGACACTGAGCAAAAGAGAGAAGAGGGCTGCACAGGGAAGAAAGCTTAGGGAGTAGAAATTTGGGTCAGCTTCCAGTTCAAGAACTGTGTTTATAGTAGTACTACATACTGTAATAACTTTATACATGTAAGTGCTGGTTACTTTATGAGAAAGAGGCTAGTGAAACTTACTGGCTCTTCTGATTTCAAATTAAGTTTTCTTATGGCTTCTTTTATCATCTGCCGAGAAAGCAAACTGGAATCAGGGTTTTCTTCTAAGAAAAAAGTTTCAGGACAAACCCATCTGGAGATAATGTTTCAACATTTGGAAGGCTCAGGGGTGTATATGCAAGTATGTGCATGTGCTTCTGTGTTATACTGGAAATTTATTTTTTAATTAAATTTATTTATTTGTAATTGGAGGATAACTGCTCTACAATATTGTGTTGGCTTCTGCCATACATCAACATGAATCAGCCAGAGGTACATGTCCGTCCCCTCCCTCCTGATACTCCCTCCCACCTCTCACCCTACTATACTGGAAATTTATTTTAAAAGATCAGACTGTCCTTGTTGCCTTTGAATCCCTCCTTTATTCTCTTCCAGCCTTCCTACTCTTGGGTACCACTAGAGCATAAAGACTTGTTAACTGGAAGACCATGAATAAAGTGTTAGTCACTTAGTCATGTCTGACTTTTGCTCTGTAGCCCACCAACCTCCTCTGTCCATGGAATTCTCCAGGCAAGAAAACTGGAGTGTGTACCCATTCCCTTCTCCAGGGGGCCTTCCCAACCCAGGGATCAAACCTGGGTCTCTTGGATTGCAGACAGATTCTTTACAGGCTGAGCTAACAGGGAAGCCCAAATCAGACCACACTGATTCCATTTTCCAGAAGAAGATAATATCCTTTTATCTTAGGAAGGGAGAATTTGAGGTCCATTTGCATAAGTAGGTCAGTGGAGAAGACCAGCACTATCTTCCTTTGACAAGGGTTTAAATTCACATGAGAACAGCAGAGGGTTAGTTAGTTCAAATAGTATTATGGTATAGCCCTGAAGTCTAGGGCTAGAACTTTGAGGATAGCAAAATGAAAAATAAGAAAAGCACTTTTTAATAAGTATATTATATATAGGTAGTTAAAACAAAATTTAAAGCAACTGTCCTCCTTACTGGCAGTGTACATTGGAATATCCTTTTTAGAAAGCAAAATGCAAAGGAACCTAAAGTGAGTCTAGACTTTAACCTAGTGATAACACATATGAGAAGAAATCTGAAAAAATAATTCAATAGAAAAAAAAAAGCCATAAGCAAGAATATTCTTTGTAGAATTATCTGTTGTTGTTTGGTTGCTAAGTCATGTCCAACTCTTCGCAATCCCATGAACTGCAGCACACCAGACTTCCCTGTTCTTCACCATCTCCTACAGCTTGCTCAAACTCATGTCCATCGAGTTAGTGATAACCATCCAACCATCTCATCCTCATTGACTCCCTTCTCCTTCTGCCCTCAATCTTTCCCTGCATCAGAGTCTTTTCCAATGAGTTATCTCTTCACATCAGGTGGTCAAAGTATTGGAGTTTCAGCTTCAGCTTCAGTCCTTCCAATGAATATTCAGGACTGATTTCCTTTAAGGTTGACTGGATTCATCTCCTTGCTGTCCAAGGGACTCTTTTTTTTTTTTTTTTTCTTCAGTGTGAAAAAAGCATTATCTGTAATTCTGAAAAATTGGAAAAAATTAAATGTCAAACACTATATAAGATAGTAACTGGACAGATTAAGGTATACCTAGCTACTAGATGAAGTTTAAGCAATATTAAAGTAAATATAAACACTATTTAGTAACATTAAAAAATGCTAATTTCAGGAGGTATTGGGAAAAGCAATGATTTGCAATAAGACAAGGAGCACACTCCCTGTTCTGCAAGGCCAGGGCTATCCCGACTGGGGCAATGGGACTTCTCTCCAAACAGCACCCAGTATGTTCGCAGGGACAGCAAACATTTAGTGCTCCTGTGTCTCTAGAGTGAGTCCTGTCATCAGCAGCTGTGTGCTCAGTCAGTAGACTTTTGCTTTGCTGCAGAAATGAGCTTGGTGTTAGGGTGTTCGTGGCACTGGATTCAGCTTCCAGGCAATAGACCATGTGATCTCATGAACTCTCATGATCAGGGAGAACTCTCCTGTATTGCTGAGTACAATCTGCAAAATGGAAACAAACCACAACTGCTTCCCACCCCTCATCTCCTCCTCTTACAGGGCACAGATATGATTTAGTGGAAGAAAAGATGTTATAAATAGACAAAGGAACAACTCTTTTCTTATTACAAATCAGCATCCAGTCCGCAGATTCTCAGCCTTTGGTGGGGATTATATATGGTGAAATTTGATCTCTCCACAACTGACCACTCTCNGTGAAAAAAGCATTATCTGTAATTCTGAAAAATTGGAAAAAATTAAATGTCAAACACTATATAAGATAGTAACTGGACAGATTAAGGTATACCTAGCTACTAGATGAAGTTTAAGCAATATTAAAGTAAATATAAACACTATTTAGTAACATTAAAAAATGCTAATTTCAGGAGGTATTGGGAAAAGCAATGATTTGCAATAAGACAAGGAGCACGGTCCCTGTTCTGCAAGGCCAGGGCTATCCCGACTGGGGCAATGGGACTTCTCTCCAAACAGCACCCAGTATGTTCGCAGGGACAGCAAACATTTAGTGCTCCTGTGTCTCTAGAGTGAGTCCTGTCATCAGCAGCTGTGTGCTCAGTCAGTAGACTTTTGCTTTGCTGCAGAAATGAGCTTGGTGTTAGGATGTTCGTGGCACTGGATTCAGCTTCCAGGCAATAGACCATGTGATCTCATGAACTCTCATGATCAGGGAGAACTCTCCTGTATTGCTGAGTACAATCTGCAAAATGGAAACAAATCACAACTGCTTCCCACCCCTCATCTCCTCCTCTTACAGGGCACAGATATGATTTAGTGGAAGAAAAGATGTTATAAATAGACAAAGGAACAACTCTTTTCTTATTACAAATCAGCATCCAGTCCGCAGATTCTCAGCCTTTGGTGGGGATTATATATGGTGAAATTTGATCTCTCCACAACTGACCACTCTCCTCAAACCATCTGCCCAGGTCTCTTCTCTCGCTATCTACACCAACTGCAAATGAACTGTCAGAGAAGTCTAAATCATACTCAGTTAGGGAGGCAAATTGGTAGAAATAAAAATCGTCACATATTCCAAAGATGAATATTACTGATTTGTGGATAGGGTTGTAAGATCTCTGGGAGGGATTTTTTGTTGTCTGTTCTCTTCAGGAGTCTAAATCAACTGATCGCTAATTGTATATTGATTTTTATGCAGTTACAGTATAATATAAACTGATAAAGTTCCAGGATCCCAACCACATGGCCATCAGCGTCAAAGCACTAAGCCAGACAGAAGGTCCCCTGACTCAGCAGGTCCCTTTCAGTATCAGTTTTTCACCTTGAAACACAAAAGGCTCCCACAACTTTATTTACTGATGGTTCTGCTGTTGCCATGCCCCCTTCACCCTTAATGAACAGTTAGTAGGAGGCAATTCAAGTCCATTGTGGCAGTCTACAGATGTCAGGGAGAAAAGCCTTCACTGTTTTTTTGAATTATTTGCAGTGTAAGTTAGGGTAGATATTATAAATTATCCGGAAAGGGTTAATTCCATCTTGGTAACCAACTTGGATGAAAAGGGGCTTACTGGTGAGCTATTGAAAATAATTTTAAATGCCATCTAATTTTTTGTAGAAGCTTTTATTTTTCTTTCCACTTTCTATGTAAGAGACACTGACACTTTGAATTGTCCTTTAGATGCTGGCCGTGTTTCATCTTTGTCAAATTTTGAGGTTTCAGTAGAAAAATAGTGGAGGTGCAGGCTGTGAACTAAGTGCTATGTTGATTTAAAGTGACATGGAAGGCCCCTGTTACTTACCTGTGTGTGATTTGCTCATGGAGGAGAGCAATGGAGGTGAGGGATGGGGCTGCAAGACAGAAGAATGTTGGGCTGAACTTGAATGGATCACCTTCCAGGGACTGTTATCAGTACCATGTTGTTTCCAGAGGGCCAGACGTCAAACAGCAGCCAAGTTCCCACCGATGAAGCCAATGTCTGGGAAGGAAGGACATGTAAAACAAAACCCAAACCAAGCATCACTTTCCTAGACTAACTTTCTTTTCACTTTATTGCAATGGTTTTCTACATGAATGGACTATATCCTGCCTTTGCAACCAAAGTCATTTCCATCTTATATTATGCCTACAGTGAACTCAAGCCTTCAAAGCTTAAAGAGCTGTTCCAGCTCCATATGGGAGCAGGGGCTGAGAGGCTGTGTGCATCATGTTATCATCACCACTGCCTTCCAGTCTGGTCCATGGCCAAGAATGTGACCATTCTCCAGACGGCAATGGATAATTCCAAAGGGTCTGACTTCTTAGTAGCAAATGCAGGATGTAAAAGTCACGTACATTAAAAAAAAAAAAAAAAAAAAGCTTGACTCAATAGAGAAAAAACCAGTATTATTCTGGAAATCAGATGCATAATGTATTTTCCTTTGCCAGCCAAATGATTTGCTAGTGGTCTGTGCACAAACTCTGCTCACAAACCCTGGAGAGATTTACTCCAGGCCTCACTGCCATATCTCCCATGTTGCCAAATAGATAGAACCATGTTTTAGCATCTTGTTAAAAGAAACACACAAGGGGGCAGGGGTGGCTCTGTGTTCTCACTGTAGTTTCTTTTTCTTCTTTGGAAATTGCTTTTGGCCTGAAGGGATGGTAGGAGACATAGCTGGTCTATCTAACTGAACTTAGGAGGGTTTTTTAAAAAATTAAACAAATATGGAAACCACCGAGAACAACGTATCAAACTCATGTATGAAACATTCATTGTAATAAACTTTTGTTTTTTTAAGAAATAAAAGATTTAAAATAAACTCCTCCATCATCCTCTTCCTGTCCCCATTCTTTCTCTCTCTCTCTCCCTAAATAAAGTCACTATCATGAACTTGGTGTGTGCCTGGTCAATGTTTCTATATATACATAAAAATGTATCCATAGGTAATAAATTTTGTGGGTGCTTTATACAAGTACATAGATGCATGATTGCATACTTTGTGTAATGCCCTCCTGTTTTATTTTTTTCTCAGCCTTTTAAAAATATTTTAAATAATTTTGTTAATTAAAGTTTATGGTATACTTACACATGAACAGCATTTCTTTTTCTTTTTTTAGCCTTGTTTTTTATCTTCACTATATACCCACAGATTAGGCCAATATATTTATTCCATCCTATTGACTATGCCATAATCTACCCCATCATTTATTCCTGGACTTATAATTGTTTCCATTTTTTCACCTTTACAACTTCGCTTAAATGGACATTCTTGTTCATGTTCCCATGTGCAACTACACAGGGCTGGCTAGTGCAAAATGGAGCTGTAGGGCTGGCCCCTGTAGGGGGAAAGAGCTGTTAGAGGAACTAAAATATAAAACCTTTTCTTTTCTTCCACGATCTCTCTTTCTCTCAACTTGTAACAAACTTTTTAAATTTGCCATCCTAATATTGCTCTAAAAAAGATGAGAAATATAGATTATTATCAAGAATTTTACCTTTCAATGGCATATAGTATATTACACAATGCCAGTTTTAAATGCAAATATAAGCATATTTAACACTTATAGGGAATCACTGGAATCCTACAACTTTAATCTTGGAGTTCCTGTATGTATGTACCATTTGTACCAAAAAAAGTAGAAACACTGCATAAAATTACTAGAAGTGTTTCCTTTTTTTTTTCTTTAATGACTCCTTCTACCCACGCTCTGCCTTCGACTCACTGATGAGTAAGGAAGCACTGAGATCAAAAGGAATTGAGGTGTTCTGTTTTTCCCTTTCCTTCTGTGTCATCATTTTCAGGGTACGTTGTTGGTTGATACAGGGAAGTAACGCAAGTGAGAAAGGCTAAGACAGAGGTCCCTGGTTGCTGAGGTCTTCTTTCTGCATTTGAAGCAAGTTCTGGTTCAAGAGAAGTGTAGCCTCTTGGGAATGTCAGCTTCACGATTACTCTGTTCTTGACATCACATGCTTAACCTTATTCTATCTGGGCCCCGCTAAACTTTCCCACACCATAGTTCCATTAGAATGTTGTGTTCAGAGGATGACCTATGACCTGAATGTTAATAAGCAATGGAGGCATGTATGTTACACCCACCTCCTCTGTCCAGGACACACTCCACCATCCCACAGAATTTCAGTTAAAAGCACAAGTTCAAAACTGTCAAGAATTTCAAAATGGGGAAAGCAGAACATGAAACCAAGCACAGGGCCCTCCCAAGGACACAGCACTGTGGGACTACACGTGCCCATGGAGCTGGTCCTGCATCTATCTGCCTGAAAGATGCTCTAGGAAATTGTTTGAAAGTGGGTTTTTGAGTGGCCATGCTCACTGTCCATTTTAATCTGAAATTACCCAAAAATGTTCCATAATGGCCATACAAATTTACACAAATACCAGTAGTAGGTGACAGTTTCCACTGCCTCATTTCCTCACTTATAGTTAATAAATTATGAAATATTACTTTATTTTTGACAAGTGTATTATTTTTGTTATTTCCCTGTGAAGTGAACATCTTTTCATTTGTTTGTTTATTCTGCATAGTAGGGGATATGTATTTCTCTTTTGTGAAAACCTTGCTCCATAATCTTTGCTTATTTATTTACTAAGCTATCTGTCTTGGTTTTGATTTGTGTTTTTAAAAACATTCTCAGTACTAATCTTGATTATTATATGTCTTGTCATTATCTTCTCTCAGCCTGCTTCTCACCTTTTAACTTTTTAAGTGGGGCCTTTTACTCTACAAAAAATTTAAAATGTATCAGTTCAGTTCAGTCACTCAGTCCTGTCCGACGCTTTGTGACCCCAGGAATCGCAGCATGCTAGGCCTCCCTGTCCATTACCAACTCCCGGAGTTCACTCAAACTCATGTCCATCGAGTCGGTGATGCCATCCAACCATCTCATCCTCTGTCCCCTTCTCCTCCTGTCCCCAATCCCTCCCAGCATCAGAGTCTTTTCCAATGAGTCAATTATTCGCATCAGGTGGCCGAANCTGGGAGGAGTTACATACATTCCTTACTGCAGCTGAGCCTGCAGGAAGTGTAAGCTACAGGGTAGTTCTGTGTGAAAGTTGGTTGTGTCGTTGCTCAGTCGCTCAGTCTTGTCTGACTCTTTGAGGCCCCATGGACTGCAGCATGCCGGGTTTCCCTATCCTTCCCCATTTCCCAGAGCCTGCTCAAACTTATGTCCATTGAGTCAGTAATGCCACCCAACCATCTCGTCCTCTGTCACCCCCTCTCCTCTTGCCTTCAATCTTTCCCAGCATCAGGGTCTTATCTAATGAGTCAGCTCTTCACATCATGTGACCAAAGTATTGGCGCTTCAGCTTGAGCATCAGTCCTTCTAATGAATATTCAGGATTGATTTCATTAGTGCAAGAGTGAGAGCTGTGGCTAAAGGAAAAAAGTAGCTTGTGAGAAGAACTCAGACCCTTTAATAAACAAAGAAAACCGTTCTTGGTCTATGACAAAATACTTGATTTGTTGGGCGCTTTTTTTTTTTTTTTTTTTAATGGTGCTAAACTGCATCCCTGGGGTTTTTTTCTTCTTCCTTTTTTAACTCTCACTGAAGGCTACTTAGAAATCTGTGCTGGGAGTGACAAATACAAGGCTACCTAGGGAATTCTCTGGAGGTCCACTCTCCACACTCTCACTGCTGATGGCCCAGGTTCAATTTCTGGTTGGGGAACTAAGTTCCCACAAGCCATGCAGTATGCCAAAAATAAAACAAAGTGAAATGAAAAGAGCCCAAGTTATAATTTAAAAAAAAAAAAGATGTCATTTTAAAAAAAGGCCACCTCATTTTGAAAACAGCCACAGACACTGCAAGGCCACAGATGAAGAATTCAGTCCCCCTGGGCCATCAGGTGATCCAAGTTAAAACAAGTGCCCGGGGGATGTTGGGTGGGATGGTACACAGCCCTGGGACCCCAGCTGATGACAGAGGAGACTGCACTTCCCAGCTTGCTGGGTCTGTCTGTGGCACAAAGACATTGTTGGCTGCCACCAGCAGACTGCTTGTGCTTAGTGGCCTTCCCCCTTCCTTCCCACCATCTCCTGTCCAACTGACCTTCCTAGGGCATGGGCAGCTCCTGGCTCTTTCAGATCCCTCCTTCCCATAGACTGCTCCCACCTTTCCCTCAATTCCCAGGGAAATGTGTTAGGTTTTTTGGTGTTGTTAAGATTTATTTATTTATATTTATTTTTTTGTCTGTGCCGGGTCTTCATTGCTGCTGGAGGGCTTTCACTAGTTGTGGCGAGTGAGGGCTATTCTCTAGCTGTGGCGCTTGGGCTTTCTGTTGCTGTGGCTTCCCTTGCTATGGGGCAGGGACTCTAAGCACAGGCTCAGTTTGTCGTGCTTGGGCTTCCTGTTGCCATGGCTTCTCTTGTAGACAGGGGCTTTGTTGCTTTGTGGCATGTGGGGTCTTCCCAGACCATGGAGAGAACCTGTATCCCTTGCATTGGCGGGCAGATTCTTAACCACTGGACCACCAGGGAAGCCCCTGTGTTATGTTTTATACAATATAATCAGTAGGCTGAAGACATTCTGAATAAGGAGATAAGGTTTAGTACTACCAAGAAGGATTTTCTTGGTGGCTCAGTGGTAGAGAATCCACCTGCAATGCAGGAGATGCAGGAGACTTAGATTCTATCTTTGGGTCAGGAAGGTCTCCTGGAAGAAGGCATGGCAACCCACTCTAGTATTCTTGCCTGGAAAATCCCATGGACCGAAGAGCCTGGCAGGCTACAGTCCATAGTGTTGCAAAGAATCAGACATGACTGAAGCGGTTAAGCATACATGTACTACCAACACAGAGCTTAAAATTTATAAGAGAACCAGGAGGATCTTCATACCCTCATCCCCCAAAAGAAAGTGCTACCTGTCTAGTGCTTTCTTTTAGCTTCTGAGAAAAATGAGAGAAACAGAAGGAAAGTGTGCTGGGCCAAGACCCAAAAGACCTGGGCTATAGACTGCCCTTCGCTGTAGTCAAGCTGTGTGACTTTGGACAAAGTACTTTAGCCCTCTAATCTTTTTTCATTTCCCTCTGTGATGAAGTGAACACTTTAGAATAGTGTTTCTCTGTGCTATCTTGAGATAACATGATTGTTTTACAGGGGGGGTATTTTTAATTTCAATTAATCCTAAAAAAAAACCCTACCACAAAAAACTTTATGGTTCATGTAATTATTGTGTAGAATGAGAGTAAAGTGAAAGAATGAGTTAAGTGAAAGAAAAATATATGAGGTTACTAAAATTGCAGATGGATTACTCCTTGGAAGAAAAGTTATGACCAACCTAGATAGCATATTCAAAAGCAGAGACATTACTTTGCCAACTAAGGTCCATCTAAGTCAAGGCTATGGTTTTTCCAGTGGTCGTGTATGGATGTGAGAGTTGGACCGTGAAGAAGGCTGAGCGCCGAAGAATTGTTGCTTTTGAACTGTGGTGTTGGAGAAGACTCTTGAGAGTCCCTTGGACTGCAAGGAGATCCAAGCAGTCCATTCTGAAGGAGATCAACCCTGGGATTTCTTTGGAAGGACTGATGCTGAAGCTGAAACTCCAGTACTGTGGCCACCTCATGCGAAAAGTTGACTCACTGGAAAAGACTCTGATGCTGGGAGGGATTGGGGGCAGGAGGAGAAGGGGACAACAGAGGATGAGATGGCTGGATGGCATCACTGACTCGATGGACGTGAGTCTGAGTGAACTCCAGGAGTTGGTGATGGACAGGGAGGCCTCGCGTGCTGTGATTCATGGGGTCGCAAAGAGTCGGATACGACTGAGCGACTGAACTGAACTGATGACCAAAATTGTGAAGGATGATACTAGAAAGAAGCCAGCTTTCACCTTCTGCCTCTTATCAAAGCAGAGACCAGGATCAGCAGGCAGCTTTCTCTCTAATTGCTGTCTTAGTCCCCCTCTGCTCTACCATCCCAGCTTCCATTCAGCATTGGAAGGGATTCCCATCAATGTTACTAGAAACCTGCCCCATGCACCCAGTCTCTGGTTTGAGGTCCTTTGGTCTCAAACTGTAATTTGCACAAGTGATCATGTCACCCAGAGCACTTCAGAAATAAAAGTCTTGGTAAGGCCAATAGCATTTCAAATCTCCTTTTAAATGTTTATAAAATTATCACATCTTGCCCATAGGTTTCTGCTCCTCAGCTTTCATGGACTCCCTTCTGTGACTTCATACATTCATTTCTTTTTTGTGACTTAGGAATCATCTGTATGCTGACCAGGGATGAGATTCTAAAGCTAGAAAAGGAAGGAGTCAATGAGCCTGTTTCCAAGCAGTTCTGTAACATCACACCAAAGCAGGGACTGGGCAACTAAGAGGCTTTGGGATGTCCCCAAATTGCCTTAAACATAAATACTGTGATAAGTAACTTTTTGTTTATGCCCTGCTTTGATCTTCCTACAAAGACGTGACAAATGCAAACTATTCTTAGCAAGGAAATGCAAAATCCTTGGTATACCATGATTGGTATGCAAGCACTCAGTACAGGATGAACAAGCAAAAATCAGTGTTCCCACCTTAAGGCAAAGACACAGAGGCTGGGCAGATTTCAAGAATCTGGCTGAGGAATTCAGGGGCAGGAGAAGGGTAGCAGCTTTTAACTAAACCTGATTAGAAGCAGGAGAATGCAAAGCAGAATTGGGAGAAACATTTCTTCTTCCCTCCCCTACACACTATAGCTTCAATTGCTAAGCTCCCTGGCAGATGCAGCTTCCTCTTTAATTGCTGTCTTGGTCCCCCTCTGCATCTGGAAGGGCCTAGGGACTTGACTGCCTGCTCTTCAGGGAATCTGTGTCTATGCCTTGCTCTTGTTCAGTCTTGAAGTCATGTCCAACTCTTTGCAGCCCCATGGACTGCCAGGCTTCTCTGTCCATGGGATTCTCCAGGCAAGAATACGGGAGTATGGCCATTTTCTTCTCCAGGGGATCTTCCCAACCCTGGAATCGAACTCATGTCTCCTGCATTGGCAGGCGGATTCTTTACCACTGAGCTACCAGGGCAGCCTGCTCTGTGCTGATTTGTGATTAGCTTGGTGATGTCCTGGTCCCTGGCTATGTGTTTATCAGCAAAACTTAGAATTAGATAGTGAATCTTGGGCCAAGAAGGCTGAAGCAGTGTGTGGCCCAGCTTGTGAGAGGACTCCATCCATGGTGGCAGGAGATGGGGATCCGTTTCAATTCTGCATGTCTGTATCCACCGGAGAGAGGGAAAATTGCAGCTCCTTCACCTTATCCCGAAACTCTCCATTTTCTCCTCCTCCTTGCTTTCATCCCCAGGTATAAATTCTGTGGGTTCTTGGCCCCTTCTTTTACCCATCTCCAGTGAGTTCTTGATTTTATAGATAGTGGTAGTGAATGGACAGTGAGCACTGGTATAACTTTTCTATTGTGAGGGCCATAAGCCTATGGGTGAATGTCTCTGAGCCTCAGTTTTCTCCTGTGAGAAGCAGGGGTAATAGTAGTACTTACCTCCTGGTGCTCTAGGAAGAATTTAATAACACGGAATATCTAAGGCACCTCACGTGCTTCTTTGCACAGAGTGCACAGTTAACACCTATCTAATAAACCACTGTGGTTCTCTCTTATTGCAGAGTACATCTCCCCAGGGAAGATGAAGACAGATCTTCGAGTCCTGGAAAGAAATATAATCAGTTAAAACGTATCTCTAAAACACATTTTACTGAAAGAGAAAAAAAAATAATATCTTTTAATTCTCTACCTGTGATGGTACCTAAACAGTTGACAATGCTGGCTTTTCTTTAAATCACTGATTTCAAGAGATAAAAATCTTACCCATTTGAATCCAGTGGACTGTTCTACCCACCAGTCCAGGCACAGTCAATGCCCCTTGGAGTAAATCACAAGTTTTGTAACTTCTTTTTCTGCATCTAAGCCAGGGAATTGGGTAAATGAACGGTCAGAGCCTTGGTGCTCAGACTTTGGTGTCCATGCAGGGCAACAGCTGCCCAGTGGGCTCTGGGAGTCTTCCAGGCTTGTCTGATCATGCTCCAGGTTTGTGTCTTTCAGTACCAGGGATTTCTCCTAGGAAGACAGTCAGAACTTTGGATGCTGCCGGGCATCATTGAGGGAAAGAGGGTAAGAGTGAATTGATACCATCGGTTTGTTTGCTGTTTAGTCACTAAGTCATGTCTGATTCTTTTGCAACTCCATGGACGATAGCCCACTAGGCTCCTCTGTCCTTGGATTTTTCAGGCAAGAGTACTGGAGTGGGCTGCCATTTCCTTCTCTATNTGGAAAAGACTCTGATGCTGGGAGGGATTGGGGGCAGGAGGAGAAGGGGACAACAGAGGATGAGATGGCTGGATGGCATCACTGACTCGATGGACGTGAGTCTGAGTGAACTCCAGGAGTTGGTGATGGACAGGGAGGCCTCGCGTGCTGTGATTCATGGGGTCGCAAAGAGTTGGATACGACTGAGCGACTGAACTGAACTGATGACCAAAATTGTGAAGGATGATACTAGAAAGAAGCCAGCTTTCACCTTCTGCCTCTTATCAAAGCAGAGACCAGGATCAGCAGGCAGCTTTCTCTCTAATTGCTGTCTTAGTCCCCCTCTGCTCTACCATCCCAGCTTCCATTCAGCATTGGAAGGGATTCCCATCAATGTTACTAGAAACCTGCCCCATGCACCCAGTCTCTGGTTTGAGGTCCTTTGGTCTCAAACTGTAATTTGCACAAGTGATCATGTCACCCAGAGCACTTCAGAAATAAAAGTCTTGGTAAGGCCAATAGCATTTCAAATCTCCTTTTAAATGTTTATAAAATTATCACATCTTGCCCATAGGTTTCTGCTCCTCAGCTTTCATGGACTCCCTTCTGTGACTTCATACATTCATTTCTTTTTTGTGACTTAGGAATCATCTGTATGCTGACCAGGGATGAGATTCTAAAGCTAGAAAAGGAAGGAGTCAATGAGCCTGTTTCCAAGCAGTTCTGTAACATCACACCAAAGCAGGGACTGGGCAACTAAGAGGCTTTGGGATGTCCCCAAATTGCCTTAAACATAAATACTGTGATAAGTAACTTTTTGTTTATGCCCTGCTTTGATCTTCCTACAAAGACGTGACAAATGCAAACTATTCTTAGCAAGGAAATGCAAAATCCTTGGTATACCATGATTGGTATGCAAGCACTCAGTACAGGATGAACAAGCAAAAATCAGTGTTCCCACCTTAAGGCAAAGACACAGAGGCTGGGCAGATTTCAAGAATCTGGCTGAGGAATTCAGGGGCAGGAGAAGGGTAGCAGCTTTTAACTAAACCTGATTAGAAGCAGGAGAATGCAAAGCAGAATTGGGAGAAACATTTCTTCTTCCCTCCCCTACACACTATAGCTTCAATTGCTAAGCTCCCTGGCAGATGCAGCTTCCTCTTTAATTGCTGTCTTGGTCCCCCTCTGCATCTGGAAGGGCCTAGGGACTTGACTGCCTGCTCTTCAGGGAATCTGTGTCTATGCCTTGCTCTTGTTCAGTCTTGAAGTCATGTCCAACTCTTTGCAGCCCCATGGACTGCCAGGCTTCTCTGTCCATGGGATTCTCCAGGCAAGAATACGGGAGTATGGCCATTTTCTTCTCCAGGGGATCTTCCCAACCCTGGAATCGAACTCATGTCTCCTGCATTGGCAGGCGGATTCTTTACCACTGAGCTACCAGGGCAGCCTGCTCTGTGCTGATTTGTGATTAGCTTGGTGATGTCCTGGTCCCTGGCTATGTGTTTATCAGCAAAACTTAGAATTAGATAGTGAATCTTGGGCCAAGAAGGCTGAAGCAGTGTGTGGCCCAGCTTGTGAGAGGACTCCATCCATGGTGGCAGGAGATGGGGATCCGTTTCAATTCTGCATGTCTGTATCCACCGGAGAGAGGGAAAATTGCAGCTCCTTCACCTTATCCCGAAACTCTCCATTTTCTCCTCCTCCTTGCTTTCATCCCCAGGTATAAATTCTGTGGGTTCTTGGCCCCTTCTTTTACCCATCTCCAGTGAGTTCTTGATTTTATAGATAGTGGTAGTGAATGGACAGTGAGCACTGGTATAACTTTTCTATTGTGAGGGCCATAAGCCTATGGGTGAATGTCTCTGAGCCTCAGTTTTCTCCTGTGAGAAGCAGGGGTAATAGTAGTACTTACCTCCTGGTGCTCTAGGAAGAATTTAATAACACGGAATATCTAAGGCACCTCACGTGCTTCTTTGCACAGAGTGCACAGTTAACACCTATCTAATAAACCACTGTGGTTCTCTCTTATTGCAGAGTACATCTCCCCAGGGAAGATGAAGACAGATCTTCGAGTCCTGGAAAGAAATATAATCAGTTAAAACGTATCTCTAAAACACATTTTACTGAAAGAGAAAAAAAAATAATATCTTTTAATTCTCTACCTGTGATGGTACCTAAACAGTTGACAATGCTGGCTTTTCTTTAAATCACTGATTTCAAGAGATAAAAATCTTACCCATTTGAATCCAGTGGACTGTTCTACCCACCAGTCCAGGCACAGTCAATGCCCCTTGGAGTAAATCACAAGTTTTGTAACTTCTTTTTCTGCATCTAAGCCAGGGAATTCGGTAAATGAACGGTCAGAGCCTTGGTGCTCAGACTTTGGTGTCCATGCAGGGCAACAGCTGCCCAGTGGGCTCTGGGAGTCTTCCAGGCTTGTCTGATCATGCTCCAGGTTTGTGTCTTTCAGTACCAGGGATTTCTCCTAGGAAGACAGTCAGAACTTTGGATGCTGCCGGGCATCATTGAGGGAAAGAGGGTAAGAGTGAATTGATACCATCGGTTTGTTTGCTGTTTAGTCACTAAGTCATGTCTGATTCTTTTGCAACTCCATGGACGATAGCCCACTAGGCTCCTCTGTCCTTGGATTTTTCAGGCAAGAGTACTGGAGTGGGCTGCCATTTCCTTCTCTATGATACCATCAGCAGGGGCCCAGAACCCCATTATTAGGAATTTGATGATTCACTGGCAGTTGTATGGCACTCCCTCCATCTTTCCATTCCCACCCTGTTTTACTGACAGTTTTGTGGAACTGTCACTTAAGGGCTCTGGATTGCCCTGGGTCATGGTGACTAGCTGCCCATTTAGGAAAGTAAGGAATTTGAACCATAGGGGTTGACAAGTGCATTCATGGATCAAGGCCTTTCCCTACCTTATTAACTAAAGAATGCTGCTTGGATATTCAGAGGATGACCGAAAGACAGAAATTAATACAAATCCCTCTTGGTGTCAATCCAAATTTTTTTTTCAGCCTTTATCCTATGTTTGAGCCCTCCCCAACTAAGAAGAGTGAAATTATAATGGTAATTTTCTTTTTGGCAACAGTTTGTCTTGAACCAATTTACCTGGTTCATTTACCTGGGGATGAGGGCTCCTTCTTTCAGTGGATGACTTTTGATGACTCAGAAGCCCATTACATCGCACAAAGGTGGACAGTGGAGATAACCAAATTTTTGTTCCCGTTAAAAGAAGAAAAAAAAAGAAGGTAAGAATAAAATGTCCCTGTAGGATGTCCTCTGAGAGTTGGTATGGGAGAGCAAGAGGCAGCCCCCAAAGGGGCTGGCAGTCTTAGTGTCCCAGGAGAACTCCACAAGAGACCACCTGCAGAAGGATGGGACTAGGACATAGAGAGAACTAATGACAGCCGTGGCTTCAGATTTGCTGATGAAATTTCCTAGGATAAAAAATCCAAGCCTACTGCCATGATCGCTCTTTAACCTGTTTACTATCAAATATGTTTTTAAGAAACACATTTTGTTATTGTTTAAAACACATTCTAAGTTGTTGGAGCAACTTCGACCATCTGCAAAGGGAGTGAAGGTTGTTGATACGACAGTAAATTGACCTGCATCTGATGACAATCCTCTCCACCTAACAAATTAGCTGTGAAGGCTGCTACAGTGAGTTGTGTAATACACTTTGAATTTCACCACACCAGTGGTAACAAGGTGGATTTGAACCCAAGAGACAGCTAGAGCTGTCACAACAGCAAATAGTAAGTTGTCTGTATTTACACCTTGTTAGTGCTCACTTTAACTCAGAGTGTAGCATATTTATATTCATATATAAATGGCTCATTGTAAACTAAGAGTGTATTTGGACAAAGTTCAGCTATAGATGACTTCAGTTTTTTTCTTGTCAGTTTCCTTCTTCAAATTCAAAGCAAATTGATCCTTCTTATTAGGTATAAGTATTGCAAACAGCCCGGAAAACCCAGGATGTAAAAGACAATGATAAGGAGAACATTTTAAATGCCTTAAAAGTGTCATCTCATCCAGCTAATTTATAAGCTCTCACTTCAAGTGAATCTATGGAGTTTGCGGTAAGAAACACACATGAAATATCTCAACTTCTGGCCAAGCTGTTATTCCTTTTGCCACATATTCAGTTGGTTTGATTAAAAATTAGATGGGAAAGTAAATGTATTACCATAGCAGAAGGATGTGAGACTGGGAAGAAACCGGCATGATGAAAAATGATGCTGATAATTTTTGAAGACCTATGAAGGAAATTTCTGATCTGACAGCAGTGTTCACATTTTAAAAAGGAAAACTAAACATAAGTAGGAGGAGGAAGAATGAGAAAGGGGAGGGGAAAATGAAAGAATTAGTCTTCAGGGTAGAGAAACTTCTCCTATGGGAATGCATTTACTGTTTTTCTTAACTGTGAAAACCATCATCAGATGTTGACAGTTGATCTTGTCCTTGCTTAGGTCTCCAATCATCCATTTGGGTGACTTTAAACTGGAAGTGATACTATACTACCCCTTTATTTGGGTGAAAAGCATCTATCATTATCTTTTATTTCAAGAAAAGTAATATCTATTCTTAAGTAACTGTCTCCCCTTGGAAGCCCCCAAATGACAGCACCTCTCATTTCTTGATATATGCAAATTTTGCTACACAGGTGTTTAGACCTTTCAACTCTCAACACAGAAGATTGTGTGCTGCTCATAGCTTGACCAAGCAGGAAATCTTCAGGGAAATGTGAACTTGCTCATGTCCATACAACTCTTTTAATAAAACAATGCATTATTGACCCAACATCTGACTCTACATAAGAATTCATCCTTTGGTACATTTCTATGTTACACAAAGGTTTTCAAGTGGTAAACGTCTTTCTACCGTATGAATATTTTATGAAAAAATAATCGCATATTCTCTGCATATAATCTTTCAGGCTCCAAACTGCAGCAATGATGAAAGGTGACTATGGTTAAAATTTTGCCCTAAAATAATGTTAAATTGTCAGGGATATTTGAAAACAACAACAAAACCTTCCCTCTTTACCTATCTTTACCTATTTCATCTCACTCTCACATTATTTTAAAGAAAGAAAACTTCATTGCATATTCTAGCAAACTGTATGATGGGGGAAGATTTAACAGAGCCAGAGAGAATGTGCATGGAGTGAGAAAGTGAATTGATGGATGGATGGTTAAATGAATATAAATGAACTGACACCTTTACAGGAAAATAACATTTCTTTTCTTTTTTTATTCTATAGATCAGTGGGTTTTGTATCTGTAATTCTTTCATATCAGCAAAGAGGAAATAAACTCTCATGTAAATCATTTTGCCCCCATCTGGAGCATATTAAAACCATGCCCCCCGCCTTTTTTTTCTCTTTTAAGCAGACTCCTTTTTCCCTATTTGCTTATCAGTTCATCCACCATTACATTTTAAATGAAATTGTGAGACCCTTGTCCCTCCCCAAATTTCAGCCTAATGTAAGAAAGTGGGAAGCAGACTTTTCTTGCTTTAGAATAGTGACCTAGATTCAATTACAGATAGACCCAGAAGAGAGAAGTGACACCTCACAATTTTCTTAGAAGTCTCCAAGAAAAAATTAGAAATCCCAAAACAATACTTAGTGGAAAAGAACCTGTTTATTTCCACATTCTACCGGCTTATTTTTTCTCTTCCTTAATTGCATTGCTTTGGTCCATTTAATTGTTTCTGCTATAACATCACAATAGGCTTCCCAAGGGATATTTAGAATCATAAAAATAAAGGAAATTTCTGATTTTGTTTTTGAGAGTGGGTGTCTATAAACGGGGTGTGTGAATCGAACCCAAACAAGATAAAAATAATCGCATAAAAGGTATCTTTCCCCCCTTATGTTCTAAAGAAAAACCAAACAAATTACAAAAGCACATTTCTTATAATTGCATTGCAGACAAAGCATTGAACAAGGAAGGGGGTGGAAATCAGGGGCATATATGTTTTACTGGTTTTCCAATTACTGTGAAAAAAAATGGTCAAAAGAAACTGAAAGAGGGGAGAATCCTGTGATTGCGCTTATTGACTTTTATCACTAAATTAAGCATATAAATGACCTGAACGGGTGGCTTGGTATATTAAATTAAAAAAAGAAGAAGAACAATGATTCTCTCTTCCTTTTCCCTCCCTCTCTGATCTCAGCCTGAAAGGAGTCTCGGGGAGATAAGAAAGATGGGATTCGGTTGCACTGCTCTGGTCCGTCCTGCTTCTCCCGGGATTGGGAAGCGGTTGCCTTCCACGCAGGATTTCCGTTCAGGGTTTACAAGAAGCGGTCTCAAGCCGGGGTTGTCCCAAGACCAAAGCCCTGGGGAACCTTTGAAATGCTCGAGCGCAAGGGAGGCGGCAGTGGGCGGGCGTGGACACCTCGACCCTCGCCTCGGGGTTGGAGCCGCCCAGCGTAGGAAGAGGGCAGAAGTGGGCTCGCGTCTACGCGGGTATCGGAAATGAAAAAGCTGCAAACTACGCAGAAGTCCAGGGTTAAGGTGCAAAAAACAGAGCAGAGCGCCGCATGGGTTCTCGAACACCTCGTACGAATAGGTTTTCCTAGTGAAATTATTTCAGATTCTGGAAACAGGGCTCCACTGGGCGCTGGCCGCGGCACCGGGGACATGGGTGCGAGCCTGGCCCAGCAAAAAGGGTCCCCCAGGTCGCGCAGAGGAGCGCAGCAGACTGCAGGCCCCGGGGAAGCCGGCGGAGGATTGTTTCATTTCAAAGTGAAAATCTGCAGGCTTTGGGAAACGATATTCAAAAAAGTATATAATCTCCATATGCCGCTCAATGGAGGATCCTCATAATTTACAGCGGCAGATAAGGCTAGAGGGTGTAATAAAAAATCTGAAGCCCTCCCCTCCCCCTCGCCGCCTCCCCGGAATTGCACCTTGGGCAGCGGAGCAGAATCCGGAATGTGAACTTCTCCCGACATATGTTTCCCGCAGATAAGTAAACAATCTGGACGTGAAATGGAAATGGTAATTAATGCAGTAATGCTGTTACACCTCGAGTGTGCAAATCCCATTGACTCGCCGCGCCACGGGGGGTGCCGGGCTAACGGGGACTGGAGGCGTGCGCCTCGGCCGCTGGCTCCCTCCCTCTCCTCTCCCTCCTCCCTCGGTCCCCGGGCGGGGCGCCCGGAGAGCCCGCGGGGGCTTGGCCCGGCTGCAGGAAGTCGGGAGCAGCTAAGCGACACTCGGGACTCCGGGATCTCCGCCCTCCGCCAGCTAGGAGGGTGCGCCGCGCCAGCTCTCCCGCCGCACCCGGCACACGCCTCACACCCACCTCCCCTCCTCATCGCCTATTAGCGCCCGCAGAGGCTCCGTGCTCCGAGGTGCGGGCAGACCCTGAAATACCCTGGAGAGGCAGGGAGCGGCGGATGGCGCCAAGGCCTAGAGGTGCAAGGAGGACCCGCACTCAAGTGCGGTGGATCGTCCAGCACGTCCAGCACGCGTCCGTGGGGTCTCCTCCCAGTTCCAGGCTGAGTGGAACCCGGCAGGCCGGCAGTTTTCCGAAGTCCCTTCAGTGCCTGCCTCGAAGGCTGGGATCCAGAAAGCACTGCTTCTCCCAGCCCAAGAGTAAAAAAGTTTGGAAACGGCCACCAGCTGCCAGAGTACCGCAACTCCTCCACTTGGCAGCAAAGAGGAAGCTCGTGGACTCCTTTCGGTCTCTATCCAGCCTAGGGACCTGCTCCCTTTTCCAACTCGTACCAAATTCTTGGGGCCTTTGAGGGGTCAGAGAGGAGGAGGCCCAGAGCAGAGATATGAGCAAAGAGGGCGGAGAATCTAGGGAGGCTGCCCAAGAACGTCCCGGGCTTGAGGTTCTTCCTGCTTTCCGAGAGCACAAGTCACACCCGGGCCCCAGGGACAGGCGAGGAGTTCACGAGTGACGCTCAGCTGGACGCAGATCAGGGGGCTGGACGAGAAGGGGGTGTCGAAGCTCCCTCATCTCTCCTTCAGTCCCCTCCCAGTGCCATGGCGGACACTACCAAGCTGCCGGCCCCATGCGCGCACAGAGCCGAGATTCAGGCAAGGCGACCGCAAGTCTCGGCTTGCGGTTTGTGGTGTGGACGCCCCAGGATTTCTAGCGGCCCACACCCTCCCTCAACTTAAGTTGTATCTTCATTACTTTGCGGCGGCCCTGCGCTAGCATTTCTGGCTCCAGGACAAGTCTCATCCCATAGCGCCAAGAAAGAAATCAGCCCAAGTAGTGCTCCTGGGTCTGCGAGGTTTCCGAGGCCAGGGCAGGGCCACAGCCTAGGAGCGCGCGCCCCTCGGCGGAGGCACGAAGCACCGGCCCCAGCGTCTCCTGAACCCAAATCTAATGGGCCCCTTCTGCCTCTATATTCCTCTTTTAACACTTATACACAGGTACAGTGAGCCCAGTAAATAGATGAGAGTTCTTAACAGGAATCTTGTGAGTTACTGGATATTCAAATTCAAATGACTTGAAATTCATTGTCCGTTTGAACAATGGTGGCAAGGCCCGAGCTGGGGAGGAGCCGGGGAAAAAAAAAACACGAGTCCTCCAGGGCAGTCCTGGCGCCACCGCTCTCCAAGTTTCCCGGGCCTTGGCAGTCTAGGATCTCTCCCAAGAAGCTGCCCGCGCTAGAGAAGGTTCTCTGGATGTTGTGATGCAACGAAAGTCCTCTAGGCCCTACCCTGTCTGAAATACACCCCGTTTTAGATGACTGGAGAGATTCCCGCAGGTTATCTAGATCGTGTTTTAAAATGTAANTCTAGGATCTCTCCCAAGAAGCTGCCCGCGCTAGAGAAGGTTCTCTGGATGTTGTGATGCAACGAAAGTCCTCTAGGCCCTACCCTGTCTGAAATACACCCCGTTTTAGATGACTGGAGAGATTCCCGCAGGTTATCTAGATCGTGTTTTAAAATGTAAATGTTAAGGTGTCTCAGAACCCAGCCACTACCACCTCAGTACGTCTTACTCTTAAGTAGCTTATCTTTCCCATCAATGAAGTTAGCAGTTCTAAGGAAATTGATACTAAAAAAGAAACTGGAAGGGTATCAAAGGTGTTTGGAGTAGGATCCAAAACTGGGGAAGGGCAAGAAAAGCTGCAAAGGGTCTCCAGGAGAAGCCAGGGGCGGAGAGGAACCAACCATCCTGAATCTCCCAGAAGAATGTGGCCAGTGTGTCCTTGAGCAAAACGGCTGCCAAGGTTTAAGAAAGAAAACCTAAGAGCCAAACAACTCTGCCTCTGCCGGGCCAGCGCCGCCCGCTGACATCCGGAGCGGTCTGTTGGCCAGGTTTCCGCGCTCCTAGAAAAAGCTCAGTTGAGGAAAGGCAGGGGCAAGCGCAGCTTCTATTGGGTCATTTTTTGTTGTGGTTGTTCCCTAGAAGCAATCGCACCGGCAGGCAAGAGGCCCGGGTCTGCCCTGCAGAGCCTGCCCGAAGGAGGCCCGGGTGGTGGGCAGAAGTCCCGGGCTCTCGGGCCGTGGGACGCGCGCCAAGCGCACAGGGGGTCGATGGAGTGGCCTTCTGCAGAGTCTCGGGCGCCCGGCGCGCTGAGGGAGCGCTCATTCTCCCGACCAAGCAATCTGCCCGAAAGAACTCCTGGTGGCTCTTTGCGCGTCGCGCGCTTGGGAGAAGCGGCTCTCCTCGACTCCGGCGGGCGGGGCACTGCTTTCCCTACAGGTTTGCTTTAATGATTTTCTTGAAAGAAAGAGACAGATGTGAGCAAACAGGTTTGACAGGGACTGCTCCCCCCACCCCACCCCCGCCGCCACCCCCAGGGGATTTCTTTTTGTCTGCCTCTGACTTCAAAGTCAGTAATCGGCCCGTCAACGGCTTGACGGGGAGGATTTGGGCGGTTTGTTGGGGCGAGTCCCGGCCGCGCACCTCGGTGGAGGCTCGGCGGCCCGCGGGGCGCGGGAGGCAGAGCTCAGGCAGGTCCCTGCTGGGACCAGGCCTCAGGAGCGCAGACAGCTGCGTATTTCCAACAGCCCGGAATAGAGAGGAGGTGTAATCGGCACAAACGGCCGGAGCCAGGTCTGCGGCTTTAGGTTTCAGGACCTGCGCTGGGTCCCCTGCTCCCTGCTGGCTGGAAAGAAGCCTCGGCGACCCAGCAGCCGGCGCACCTGCGCCTCGGAGCCACAGCGCACCCCAGTTTCCTGGAGCTCCCTTCCGAGTCCCCAGGGCCGGCTCAGTCGGGAACTCGGGTTTCAGTTTTGCAACTGCCGCCGCCTGAAGCCTTCCACACTCGGACCCACCTGGTGCCCCTTCCCGGCCTAACCCCGCCTGGAAGTCGGCTGGGCCGGCCGGCGGGGCGGTGCGCCGGGTTCCTCCTGGGCCTGGGGTTCTCTGTGGACCCAGGGTGTTGGTGCGCAGGGCTCTGCGGGGAGACACCCAGACCCCTGTAAGCTCCATCTTAGAAGATGTTAAGGGACACTGAGCTATGAGGGAGATCAGAGCGGTTGACAGGACTGTCAGTTGAGGTTATATCATAGCGAAACCGCGAGGCCTCCGCCCTGGGCCTCCAGGGCTTCCTAGGGGGCGGGAGGAGGGGCTTTCCCTAAGCGCCCGGAGCCCCCAGACCCGACGGCCACCAGAGGCAAGTCACTTCCTAATTGTCTCCATTTGTAAGAGGGTTTTGTGATGCTAAGTAAGCGTGGCGCAGCCCGCCCGGCCTCACCCCCTCCCCCCGCCGCCCCCGCCCCG
>SJYA01000218.1:53845-109252 GCA_006410615.1 Neotragus moschatus
CCCGTCCCCTAGTCCGCCTTTGTTTACCTACGCCTGATCGCTCATTTATTTATCTATCTATTATTTATAGGCGTCCCTTCCTATTCAGCGCCCGTGTATGTTAATTGTGTTATACCATTTAATTCTAACATCGGTCTCAAAAGAGCTCTTAATGAGAAAAGCATATACAACACGGATCACTTTGCTATTCAGCTCAGCCAGATGGACAACTGCTAACTTTTTTTTTTTTTTTAATAATGAAAATCCCTCTTTGACAAAGGGGCTCAGATGAATAGGCTCCAAATAACACCTCAAACACTCCTAATTGTTTTGAGGACAATATGCTAATCCGTGGTTTTCGGCTTTGGTGTCTGTTGACAACGTTTCAGTGCACTTGCAGCCACTGACTCTGGAAACAACCGAGGCAGGGCACAAATCCCTCAACAGCAGCAGAAAGCAGCCCAGCCGCTAGGCTGCCCGCCCTCGCTTCGCCCCGCCCCGCTCCGACCTCGCACCTTATCAAAGCCGGTGAGAAAAGCAACCGACCTCAAAAATACTGGTGAGCTCGGCTGTGGGGATGAGACTGGGGGGAGACAAGGATTAGAGGGGCACCCTTCGATTTTGAGAACAAGTTCCAAAGAGTAGTTCTGGAAGGAATCAGACGATCCTTTCTCCCTGTGAAAACCAGAGTAATCTTCAAGCTAACATTCACCCACCAGGGATAAGAAAAAGGCCATTTCCCTTCCTTAATAAACACAAAGGGCTATGAGTTATTTAATTTTTATGATGTTTAAAAAAATTCCTTGTGGGAGCTGTGTCACTATCGCCTGCCTTTTCCCTTTACATTTGCAGGGTCTTAGCAAAAACTCTCCCACAGTCAAGAGTGGGAAACTACCACATGTTTTTCAATGTTTCTTAGACTTTTATATTTTAACATAGGAACCAGTATCAAGCCCCCAACCCCCAGAAGACCTAGCAACAGCGTTTTCAGACAACTTATTTAAAACAAACAAAAAATACCATTCCACTTCTCTTTCCCTGGCATTGAACTTAAACACCCACAGCAGGACATGGTGCTCTGTGGGCAACTGGTTCCCTATAGATTTGGTGCTTCTCTCCATTTCTTTGGAGTTGGTTTAAAAGAAGAAAATGCACTCAAGTTTCAGAAGTCTGGGTCAGCCTTTGTCTTAGTTCATTTGCTCCTCCAAGTGGTCTGACCACTTTGTGAAAAATGCAAGGAAGGAGTGAAGTCCCAGGAGCGGATAATTTTGTCCAGCCTCTAAAGGCAAAAAGTGGATCCAGAGGGCACGATAGGGACCAACCCTAGACTCTGGGCCCCTAGGCACCCGACCCCAAGGCCCGCCAGGCTCAGCCCACGCAGGCCAGCTGCCAGCGCCACTGCTGGAGTCGCTCTGTGTACACTCCGCCTCCTAGCCACCCAGCTCCCCAAAGACCTTGCCTCTCCACTTCAGATTTTATGCACATCAAAGGTTACTTTTTGCAATGACAGATTGTCTTTATTCAAAACATCTTTGTTCAACAAATGAACAGAGTAAGGAGGTGAAATCCTTCTAGGTACATTTCCAAGACATTGTCAAAACATTTATGACCATTGAGGATGTTTTTATTTTTTTTAAAATTTGTTCACTTTCTACTTCCTGACTTTATAACCTGACATTCTGTCTAAAAGTAAACAGGTCTCTAGGAGCACTGCTTTATACAAAGTAAATAACCATGTGGGTCCTTTTGTTTTACCTTTTAAAGAAGCAAACACTATCATAGCATGATTTTAAATAGAAATGTTTTCCTTTCTGTGGTTTTAAACTTTTAAGCCTTTCCCCCCACACATGAAGAGCAAATGGCACCTAGTTGTGTCTGATGGCAAAACACAAGAGACAGCTATTTCCTCAGGGTGCAAAAGAAAAAAAATATGCATATTCTAGATATAATACCAGGATCTGGGAGTTCTGGAGTCCAAAGCCCATCAGAGTAAAGAGAAAGGGACATAAATAAAGCAAACTTCCTACTTTTTTTGTCCAAAGAGGGCACAGTCGGAGGTTCGTTTTGGGACTGTCGCGGTAGGGGCAGCTGTATAGCTGTCATAACCGTTCACAAGTTTCTGGCACCTGTCTGCGCCTTGGGTCCGGCGGGACGCCCCTACCATTCCCGTGCAAGAGAGAGAGGCAGAGTCTGGGGTAGGGTAGGGGGCATCTGCAGGCCCCGGTTAGGCGCAGAGAACAGGGTGCAGACCCCGCTTCCAGGCCGCCCTCCAGGTCTGGCAGGCCGGGATGGGGGTTACATGGCCGTGGCGTGGGCTGACGAATAGGGGTCTATGCCAGTCTTGGTCATGCCCGGAAAGAGGATGTAGGCGACGGGGGGCTGCAGGGTGGAGGCAGACCAGGCGGTACAGTTACAGGGCACCACGTAGCCCGGGTTGGTGGGGGACGGGTGCGTGTGCGTGTGCTGGCTGGGGCAGCTGAGACTGCCGAAAGCGCCGTTCTGGTAGCCCAGGGTGGACGCGTAGGGCAGCGCGCCGGTGGCCAAGGTGTGGGGCACTTCACCCATCTTCTGGATGGCGCTCGAGCTAAACTGCGCGGGGTCCAGCAGGGAGTAGGGCGCCGAGGCGGGCGGCAAGAAGGCCCGGGCTTTCTCGGGCGCGCTCAGGAGGCCGTCGGAGGCCCCCACGGGCAGGCCGGCCGCCTTGAGCGGGTCCGTGTCGCCCAGGTAGGGCAGGGGGAAGACATACCTGTCCTTCTTCAGCAGGTTCTTGGGCTTGCGCCGCGGTCGGTACTTGTAGTCAGGGTGCTCCTTCATGTGCTGGGCGCGTAGCCTCTTGGCCTCATCGATGTACGGCCGCTTCTCTGCCTCGGACAGAAGCTTCCACTCGGCACCTAGGCGTTTGCTGATCTCTGAGTTGTGCATCTTGGGGTTTTCCTGGGCCATCTTGCGCCGCTGGCCTCGGGACCATACCATGAAAGCATTCATGGGTCGCTTGATGTGGTCTGAAGGTTTGGACATGGTCCCGGAGGCTAGGCGGGTTGGGGTGGGAAGTGCAGCGGCTCGGCAGGCGAGCCTGGACGCGGTGGTCGGTCTGCCTGTCTGTCCGTCCTGAGCCGGGGCTCTGCGCTCCCCTCGCCTCCGCACCGCAGAGGGGAAGCCAGAGAGAAGCGCTAACCCCGCAAAGTTCAGCTGATCATGCCAGTCTCGGCACCCAGGCAGGCCCCGGGGGGCGAGCGGGGTCAGGAAGGGCGGGGGGAGGAGAGGATGGCCGGCTGGGGGGCTGTCGGTGCCAGAGGCTGGGGCCCAAGTACGGGAGTCTCTGGGATTAAGTGGCCAGGTAATTTGCTGGCGAGGGCAGGAGGCTCCTCCTCTCCCTCTCCACCTTCGCCTTCTCGGGTCCTCTTCTCTCCTGTGTCTACGGCCGTGGCTTCCCTCCCCCCCGCCCGTGGCTTTCCCGGAGCTGCCTCGCCTAGCGCAGCACCTGGCTGAGAATGCGGGGAGGCTGGTGAACGCGAGCCAAAAGCGGCGAAGTTCAAAGGCGAGGTGGGCCCGGACGGCACGCACTCTGACATAAGCGCGGGGCGGCGACTCCCCAACCTGGGCGCCAATCAGCAGCAGAGAAGGCGAGGGGGAGCACCTGCTAGCGCGCCCGCCTAGGAAAGAGAGAGCGTGACTGCTGGGGGCGGGGAGAGGTGTGAGCGAGAGACCCGGAGAGCCAGAGAACCCAGCGGCCGACTCCGGACGCCGGATTTGGGTTCCACCTTGTTTCTGGCGGTGTCAACAAATAAAACTCTTCGTGCCCATTTCCTTTCCCAGTTGTGCAAAGGAGAAATAGGGCTTCGAATACAAAGACCCGGGGAGGGGACAGCAGAGGGAGCAAGCTGAGAGCGCGTGTTGATAAAAAGGACAGCCTTGCAACGAAATGCAAGGACAGCACTCCCCGCACCCCCGCCCCCGCCCCGTCAAAGATCCTCGGAAGCGAAAAAGAATATATGAGACTCAGGTTAAAAAGCGAAATAAACTTTTCACTCAGTGCCCTGGGCGGTCCTTTGGCGGCGTTCTCACTGGACGCCGGTGCGGCTCCGCCTCCACCCTGCCCCGGGATTCTGCACCCGGGCGAGCTCAGCTGTGTGTTCCAAGCCGATGCCCTAAGGCCTTGCCTCCGGCGGCGCAGTTTTCAAACCTTGGTTGGTAAGCCTCGAAGAGCATCACCGCGATCCGCTCTTCACTTTCGTGGAAGGGGAAAGGGATGGGATTTCCATCACGATTCCTATTTATGTTATTATTGTTTAGTGTATTTAAACCCCCAACTTTCCCTCCACATCTGTCCAAACCTGGAGGAAGTGAAATCTGAAGGTCGGCCGGCGCAGCGGGCGAGTGATTTTCCCCTCTGCTGTTTCAGCAGAGACCCTAGAGCGGAGTCCCAGGCTGTATCCACACCCAGGGTCGGTTTGTCCCGCGGGGCCTCTTCCCATCCAGGGAAAAGGGGGACTCGTTTCTTGCGTCAGATGAGCATTCTTCGGGTAAAGAGGACGAAATAACCCGCGGAGCCAAACTGCGCGCCTGTTTCCTTTGAATAATTGCCTGCCCGATTTGAAATGCCCTTGGGGGAAATATTTATTAAATGGAAACCATTGTCCCAGGCCCAGCAGGACCTGCGTGTGTTCCAGGCTTATTGGCTTTTGCACCAGCCTCTCTCGGGAGGACCGACCAGAAAGGAGCGTGGCTCCGCGGGCTCAGGCCGGTTGGGGGTGGGGGAGGTAAGCAGAGAACGAGGAGGCAGGGAGAGAGAGGTTCTTTCTTTAGAATTGTAGTTCGTCAAGTTTGAGGCGAAGGCTTTGCTTCTCCTTCTACGCTTAGAAAGATGCGGGCGCTTTTCATCCTCGGCGCGCTCTTCGGAGAGATGGACGCTATGCCCATTTTACAGATTAGGAAACTGAGTTTGAGAAGGCTACGCGATTTGCCAAAAATGGCTCCAGTAGGAAGCGGTGATGGTCAGTGTGCAGAATTTGAAACCTTGCTTTTTTTTTTTTTTCACCCCACGTCTGAGGATTAGATAATGCTTAAGCCAAACGCGGGACCCTCGACTAGACTACTGTAGCCATCGAAACCTGCCATACGAATAAACTGCACTGGAGGGCTGATTCTCAAGCCTGCTCTTGATTCACTTAGGCTCTGGCTTGAGACCTGGCTTCTCTGAGCCTATACCTTGCGCCGGGAGCGCCACCTCCGCGTGGGCTGGCGAGCAAGTACACATTCTTCACACTTCTCTCAGCCCCAGCCCTGGCGTTCACCTTGCCCTCTACCCCTGTTTTCTCTTCAAGAGGTTTCATTTAGCTTGAGTTACCAGCAAGTAGAAGCCCTTTCCAGCCCAGTTCCGAAGGGCTTCCAAGAGGGACAGACAACACCAACTCAGATTGGACCAACCAGCGGACTGACCGCTGTGCTGAGTCTGCCAGGGATCCGAGGTCCAGGGCTCAGGCCATTTGAGTCCCACTGGACGATCACGACGGTTTGGCAAAGGAATAACGGGAACGTTCCCATCTGCAGAGAGGTACAGAGTCCAGCGATTCCTGCCAAATCTCACTCCGGCACCCTCAGGGGACACCAAAACCACACCTAGAGGTTTCTGTTAATGCAAACCAACACCTTGAAAACTGCTTAAGGAGGGAATCTGGCACCGGGTCGTAGACCTTTTCTCTCTTTCCAGCCTCCAGGCCAACTCAGTCCTTTTTGCGCCGAGGCAACTCAGGGCAGATGCGCCCTCTCCTTCAGTCCCATATCTCCACCTCCTCCTCTTCTCTGCGTTGCTCTTTAAACATCTTGCGCTCAGAGCTCAGCTCGAAATCCAAGAGTCTGCAGCGGATTGTTACAAACGGCGTGCACTGGCAGGCTGGTAATTGTGGGCAGGGCGCCACTGACCACCCAGAATTCGAAGCCCCAGGCGGTCTGGGCCACGCTGCACTGACTGGCAGGAGACAGCATTCTGCAACTCATCTTGGCCTTGAGACTTGAACTTCGCGCTGCTAGGGAACTCAGGATCGAGGAGCGCACGATCCCCACTCGGCACCGCAGCGTCTTCTAGGCGGACAACGCTGCCTGGTATACTCCTTGCACAGTGCTGGCTGGCCACCGGTTTACTCAAGAGTTCTTAGCGTTGGGCCTGGAGCAGGAGTTCCCCAGATCCCCCGGCCTGGCCTGATGCTGTCCCAGCCTATGCCTTTACCTTCTTGGCTGCTTTGTCCCTCTGATCTTTGCCTCCCTGCTAGGCTTAGATCCCGGGTTAGACGTCCTGGAGAAGTGGCCCCTGGGAGAACCAGCAATTTTGGTCACGACCATAACAGGTCTTGGGACAGAGGTCACCTAAACGCGCCTCCTGCTTAATCCGCGGTCTGGAGTTCGTGAAGAAGGTCGAACGCCACTCCAGGGCCAAGGACTTACCGGGGAGGTGCCTTTTCTGCTTGCTTCTTTGCCTAGAGAATCCATTCGCACGTCCTCCGTGCGCACGTCCTCAGTACGCGCGTCTTTGCGCAGCGCAGTTACTCAAGGCACGCCGCGTGCCAGCCTAAGCCTGTTGTCTGGATCACAGAGCAACATGGATTCGCTCTGAGAACTTTCATCATTCGCGGGAAGGGAAGGAGAGCCCTCAGCAGTCAAAACCCAATCCACTTCTTGCCCTGTCCCCTTTCCCCTGGCTCCCCAGCAAGGTTCAAAAAGAACTTTCCTATCTTTGGCTCTGTGCCTTTCTAGGGAGCGTTCCACTTGTTTTTTTTTTTTTTTCCCTCTCTTGCATGTCTCGGATCTTTTACAAGGTTTCACCTCCCCCAGGGAGCCTTCTTTGATTCCTGACCTGGGCTAAAACCCCTTTCTATGTTCTCCCTCTCACACCCTTTCCACCTCACGCCCTCTTTCTCAGACTCATACGGAGCTCTGTCACAGTCCGTGCAGCCCTTCAGACTTCGAGTTTCTCGAAGGTGGTGGCTTCATGTTACTCATCTTTGAGTGTCCAGGGTGCACACACAGCCCAACGCGAAGAAGTCACTGGAGAATTTCTTTCCGTCCAGCCTTGAACTTTTCTAACAGGCATCTCCGTGCCTTGAAGCTGAGGGGGACAGGACTCCAGATGCAGCCTAGTAGACCTAGAACGAAAGTCACGACCCCCAAGCCTAGACCCCCCTGCTTGGCCTCAATGTTCTGCCCACCTGCTAGCCCTCAACCCCTCCTCTCCAGTAGAGAGAAGTTTTCCTCTCCTAGGCCTCCCGGACTGAACGACAGCCCAACTGGGAGAGAACGATGTGCGGACTCTGGCTTGGAGAAGATGGTTCGGGGAGTGAAAGAGAAGAGGAAAAGGTGTCACACGACTCGAGCCCGGCAGGTTTTCAAAGAGGCCAGCAGAGTCCCCGAGTCTGGACCACCGATGTGTTGGGGGACCCCCGGCCGGCTGGGAGCCTTTGCGTAGTCCCGGCTCCAGCTTGTTGCAGGGAGTGTGAGCGCAAGGCATGCTCGAGGTGTTCAGCTACCGGAAAGCTAATCTGCCCCACTCCCGAGAGTTGACTGCAGATAAAAAAAATCAATCTTGGGAAATAATGCACTTTTTGTTTAAATCATAAACTTTTACTTTTTCTTATTACAAATTTTACAAAATATTTGCCCCTCCCCCAATTTTACCTCTCCCCTCCCCCCTTTTTTGTGTATTTCCACATTCAGAGACATAGAGCCCATCTCCCAGAGAGTGCCCGAAAGGACCTTATTAAAATATTTCTCGATTACTGCTCTAGAGTCTTCTCTCCAGAACCCAGCCCAGCCCCCATGGGTCTTGAAATTTTGTAAAACTCTAAGCGTCTCTCAAGCCAAGATGGCAAGGAAGGCGTGGCTTCCACCAAGAATCGTTTAGAAACCAAACAAAAACCGAGTCTCAGGACTGAAGCTTGCAGAGCCTGCAACAGCCGGTTTGACCCCGAGTGGGCAGAGCATGCGTGGTTACGCGGAGGACACGTCTGTCGCAAAACCCGAGTGTTCCCAGGCTAGGAAATTTTTTGATACTTCGAACTGCCTTAATTTGAGCACCTGGAGTCTGTTGGGAGCAGAAATCGCTTGATTCACCGACTTGATGAAAGTTAATAGAGGATTGTATACCATCTGCACACACCTCCCAGTAAGAGCAAGGGTTGGGAGTAGGGGTAGGTCTGTGAAATCTTATTCATTCATTAAATAATGACGTACTATGTATCAGGCACTATGCTGCATTCTGGGATACAGCAGTGAACAAAACCTGCAAACGCCTTTCTCCCCTGGTGCTTACAGCCCAATGGGAGAACAGACATAAACCAAGAAACAAATCCCGGAGTGATTCTCTCCATCACCAACTAGTTGTATCACTTCAGGCAAAGTACTTAACCTGTCTGTGTCCTGGTTTCCTCACTGTAATGGGTATAATGGATTGTTATCAGGATTAATTGAGTTACTATGAGGAAAATCCTTAGAACAGTGCTTGGCATGTGAATATGCCCAATAAATCGTCAGATTATATTATGTATCATTAAATAAATATGGAGTTGATTTCTGATAGTGCTAAGTGGCCAATAGTGAATCAGGGTGATAAGACAGGGGCCGGGGAAGAAGGGTAGTCTCCTTTACACTGGGTGCCCAGAGACCTGAAGGAAGGAACCAGACTTATGAGGGAAAGGGGTAAGTAAAATAGGAGAAGCAGGAAATACCACTGCCTGGGAGAGAGACTTAACTGAGGTTGCCGAAAGGATTTAAGGAGCCAGTGTGGCTGAAACCTGGCCATGATTCTGGGAAGAGTGTAGGGAAAAGGCTGTATGAGATTGGCAGAATCCAGACCACCCCCTTTGTAGATTCCTCAATGAGTTTGGGTTTTATTTTAAGTGTACTGGGAAATCATTGGAATGAAAGCCATCAGAATGATTTAAAACAATTCCAGCAACTACACACACAAATTATTCTTTATCTGACACTCTGCTTATGGAGGAATTTGATCTCCAATTATAGGCCTGAAATTTCATAAATGGACAGAACTTTCTTGGCCCTGGAGTCAGCTGCTTGACCAGCTCTTAAAGAATAATGCCACCTTGCTGATTACTTTGGACTCCTTTTCTCTCTCCTTTCCCCACTGGAAGCCAAAGAATAAACCAAGGGATGGTCATAGTCATTTATGATTCAGAGAACATGTCCACTGATGTTCTGTAAATATTATTGGCCTTACGAATTCCCTGACTTACTCTTCCACTTCCCACTGAGTGAAGTTCTTTTTTCCTGTGGAGAGCCTTAGTACTCTGAGTTGACCCTTTCTGGAGACACTGAGTCCACATATAGGTATCTTGAATCTCCGAGCCTGAGAAATATAGGCGCATATGAACAAGTGAGGTTTCTTAGGATTAAAAAAAAAAAAAAAAAATCCCACTGACTATAAAGAACAGGAAAGACACATTTTATTTCTAAGAATAAAAGCCAAAAGAATGCCAACATTGTTTGCTTCTCCTTTGGGTTTTATTGTGTTCAGGTGTTTCACATGCATTAGGGCTCCCTGAATCCCATTCTTTTAATGTAAAAATCCTTGGTCAGCTCTTATCATAAATAATACTCTTTAAGGCTCTGTATTTGCCTAATGCAATCGGCCAAGTTATTGGAGCATACATTCTCTTGCCAATTTTATCACAAATTATACACTGCAGAGGATAAGACCAAACTCTGGCAACAAGCCCCAAATGGGGATCAGAATAACACTTCCTCTTTTTATGGTACCTGCCTCTGTTCCCAACATAAATAACAGGGAATATTAGGGCACTCAGCAGTTGCAGAAGGGACTACATTAAGCACGTTTATTTTTATGTACCTTTTGTTTCTTTAAGGCATCATTTTCACATGTTCTGAAGATCAGCAACCCTTAATATTTTATTTAATAATAAAGTCATTGAAATACTTGTGAAATATAAGTTGATGGTTGTATAGAAAGAGCTCTAAAAATGGAATTTAAGACCTAGCGCTTCTAATTACTGTGAGAACTTGGGCAAATCACTTGACTTCTTTTGGCTTCAGTGTAACAAATTGCTCCAAAAGTTAGTGGCTTAAAACAGCAAACTTTTATTATCTCATCGCCTTTCTGAGGGTAGAGAATTCAGGAGCAGCTTAGTTGGGTGGCTCTGACCCAAAGTCTTATATGAGAGTGTGATCAAGATGTTGTGAGGTCTGCAGTCATCTGAACGCTCAGCTGAGTTGGATCTGCTTCCAGGTTCATTTGTATGGCTGTTGGCAGGCCTCAGTTTCTCATCACATGAGCCTCTCCCTAAAGACAGCTCACAGCATGGATGGTAGCTTGATTCTTTTGTGCAAATGATCTGAGAAGGACTGAGGCAGAGGCTTGGTCCACTGTGGGAGACAACTCTACCATGTGTGAATACCAAAAGAAGCAATCACAGGGGACTGTCCCAGAGGCTTTCTCTTGTTGGGTAGTTAAGAGTAGGAAAAAGGAGTCCAAAATGGCTGTGGCTTAAAGACAAAGAAAGGGGAAAGCCTGTGAAAACATAACAAAAGAAAACCCGTGGACCAGAGCAAAAACTTCAGGTGAAACAAACACACCCACTTCTTGGCTAGCCCAATTTGCATAGGGCAGGCTCAGCAGGGGAGGAGACAAATAAAAGGTGGAAGCCAAGGCTGATTGAGGCCTCTCCTTTGGGATCAGCCCGCCCTTATGCCTTGAGGGTGTACTTTTCTTTGCTTGCTGAATAAAACTGAGGTGTGACAGAGTTGTAACACTTGTCTTCCATTTCAAATCTTTGCTGCTGCAAGACAGGACCAAGGAAATTACACACTCCCCCGATACTCACCCATGCTCTAACTGGACAACAGAGTGGGAAGAGCTTTGTAGGCAGTAACATACCATACCTCTAAGTTACTTTCACTGATTCTGTTTCTTCTGGACAGAATCACAGCCAGCTCTGGTGTTAACTGTGCCAAGAACCTCATTTTGTTTTAAATTCTATACTTCATTCTGTCAGTGTATAGTTGGCCCTGCTGAAGCTGGCTCTTGTAGTTTTGCTGCTTCTGCTGCTAAGTCACTTCAGTTGTGTCCAACTCTGTGTGTGATCCCATAGATGGAAGCCAACCAGGCTCCCCCATCCCTGGGATTCTCCAGGCAAGAGTACTGGAGTGGGTTGCCATTTCCTTCTCCAATGCATGAAAGTGAAAAGTGAAAGTGAAGTCGCTCAGCTGTGTCTTAGCGACCCCATGGACTGCAGCCTACCAGGGTCCACTGCCCATGCATTTTCCAGGCAAGAGTACTGGAGTGGGGTGCCATTGCCTTCTCCCCACTTTTAACAGTTTTTTTTTTTTTTTTTAATATTTATTTATTTGGCTGCATTAGGTCTTAGTTGCAGCTCTTGGGCTTTAGCAGTTGTATGGGCTTAGCTGCTCAATGGCATGTGGGATCTTAGTTCCTCAACTAGGGGCTGAACCCTTGCATTGCATTGCAAGGTGAATTCTTAACCAGTGAATCACCAGGGAAGTTCTCCCCACTTCTAGTTTTGTTAACATTGCCCTGACCCCCATCATTCTCCTTCCCAGACCGTGTCCTATTAACTTCTAACAGCTTCTGTGAGCTGAAACACTCATTAATTATCAAGGCGCCAATAAAGGACTTGAGGAGCTAGATTATATTTAAGCTCCAGTGGGAATTTATCAGACAAATATGTGTGTGCTCAGGATTTGAAGGAAGGGTTGACTAAGTAGGGAGCAGTAAGGGGAGTTCTGGGACCTCCCAGAACTGGATTTTGTCTCTGGAGCCACAAATCCTGAGCGGTAGCCGTGAACACCACTTGGCTTTTCTGGAGCAGGATTTTAGAAGAGGACTGCTAGGGATCCCGGTCAGCGTGACTGTCATGGGGAAACGGGAGGGAGTGTTGATGCTGATGGAGCGGCTTGCAGCACCTCTGAAATGATACCACTTCACTCTGTCTGTTCTTTAACTAGTCGTGATCCTGATGTCCATATTTAAATAAAATGTGAAAATATCTCCAAGTGAAAAACCAGTTCATGAGGAGCATTGACTTAGAACATGCTGATCACTTTGATCTTTTCCTTTTTTTATTATTTAAATTTTACTTTACCAAAATAGTATATTCACGTGGTTTCAAAAACTTAGGAAGTACAAAAGCCTGGTAAGTCTCCTGCCCCATGAAACTCTTCCCAAAGTTCCCCAGAGAGCCTCTCTCCAGAGATAATCTTTGTCCATTCTTCCAGAATCACTTTGCATCTCCATATTTCTAAACAAAATGTGCAAACTGTTAAGTGATTCCTTGATAGGTAGATTCCTCTACTTCAGTCTCCTAATATATTTATGTTTTCATCAGACTGAAGACATGGCAGGACAATGGCGGTCTTCAGCATGGGTCTCTTTAAGTCCCATGGCTCCAGGCTGGAATAGTTCCTCTCCCTCCCCCCCATCCCCACCCGGCACCTCACCCCCATCTTACCTCTTGGCATTCTTTCTCCACTGCCTTCCAGGGCGGGTGCCCTCATGCACCCCTGTGGCAATACTGCCCTCTGCAAGCATGTTGCTCTACTCTTATTATAACTTTCCCTCAAAGTCTATAAGGGAACACCTCTCTCCAGGACAGGACTGGCTTAGTTTTTATTTATTTATTTGTCTGCACTGGATCTTCACTGCTGCACACGGGCTTTCTCTAGTTACACTGAGCAAAGGCTACTTTCTAGGTTCAGTGCTCAGGCTTCTCGTGGTGGCTTCTCTTGTGGAGCACAGGCTCTAGGCACACCGGCTCAGTAGTTGTGGCAGGCGGGCTCTGGGATCGAACATGAGTCTCTTGCATTGGCAGATGGACTCCTATCTATTGTACTACCAGAGAAGTCCCAGGATTGGCATCTTTGATTCTAGTGTGGGTTAGTGGCAGAAGGGAAAGTTCAGTTGACACAAAACTTCCTCCCATGTGGTGAAGGACTGACAGGACTTGATGAAAGAGTTGGGCAGAAGAGGAGATGTGTTTTTCCTGGTGGTCATTATCTATAGGGATTTCAGTCAAACCTGTGAGGCAAGACATAGACTCAGAAAGCATTTTGTGAACAGCCAATAATTATTATATTCTTTACTCATATCATGTTCCAGGTACTATGCAAAAACCCTTTACATACATTAGTTTATTCAATAGTCAATAAAACCAGGCAGAGAAATCTGACATTTTGAAGAAGAAACTGAAGTCCTTTAAAAAGTTAGACAGAACTTGCCCAAAGTCACAGAGCTGGTAAACAGCAGATCCAAGATTTGAACTCAAATTGTTGTCTGATTCAAGAGCTCTCATCTTGCTGTCCCAGCTCCCCTCGGGATGACCCACTATGAACTTGAGTTGAGCCTTAGCATGGAACAAGGCAGAGGAGGACTGTGTGGATCCTTGAGGGCTAGATCTCCACAGAAGGCTCCGTGAGCAGAAACCCTAACCCTCTTTCTTCACAAAAGTTGTTGTTCAGTCGCTAAGTCATGTCCCACCATGGGGTAGGCAGACCCCATGGACTGCAGTCCACTAGGCTTCTCTGTCCTTCACCATCTCTCAGGGCTTGCTCAAACTTATGTTCATTGAGTTGTTGATGCCATCCAACCATCTCATCCTCACTGCCCTTCTCAGTGCCCACCTTCACAACCCTTCTCCTCCTGTCCTCAGTCTTTTCCAGCTTCAGGGTCTTTTCCAGTGAGTCAGTTCTTCCAATCAGGGGGCCAGAGTATTGGAGCATCAGATTCAGTATTAGTCCTTCCAATGAATATTCAGGGTTGATTTCCTTTAGGACTGACTGGTTTGATCTCCCTGCTGTCCAAGGGACTCCCAAGAGTCTTTTCCAGCACCACAGTTTGAAAGCATCACCTCTTTGGTGCTCAGCCTTCTTTATGGTCCAACTCTCATGAAAGAGTAAGAAGATCATATATGCTGAGGGGAAGAAGGCAGCAGTCAGGTGGAAAGATGTGTGCATTGCAACCAGTATAAAGATGAGATTAAGTTCTCAGTACAAACTGGCAAGAGGTAAAGTGAGTCAGATTTTGACATCTTCAGATACCAGAATGAAGGCTGGCAGGCTATCAGATGAGCAACCAAAACAGTACATGTTGGAGATGTGTAGTAAGGGCTTAAAAGTGAAACTTTATAGAACCACAAATACCATATGATGTCACTTTTACGTGGAATCTAAAATATGACACAAATGAACATATCTATGAAACAGACTCACAGACACAAAGAACAGACTTGTGGTTACCAAGGGGAGGAAGGGGGTGATGTAGGGATGGACTGGGAGCTTGGGATTAGTAGATGCAAACTATTATATATAGAATGGATAAACAACCAAGTCCTACTGTATAGAACAGGGAACTATATTCAGTATCCTGTGATAAGCCACAAAGGAAAAGAATATGAAAAACAATGTATGTAATATGTATAACTGAATCACTTTGCTGTACAGAAGAAATTAGCACAATGCTGTAAATAAACGATACTTCAATAAAACACTTTCTTTTAAAAGTGAGACTTTGTGAAGTTCAGTATCAGGGTGTTATAGAAATGTTGGAGATGGGAAGAAATTGGAAGTTATACTGTGCTTATTTACTGTCCTTATTTATTCTGAATAAGCATTTGCAATGTCTCTGCTAATGCACCATTTATTTCAATAAATTCTTACTTTTATCTGAAAGCAGAATGTCTAGTCTGCTGATGAGGACTTATTTTCCTCTGTTATTACAGTTTTAGCCAAATATATCTTGCAGCAGTCCTTTGCTAAAAATATTTTAGGTTTGTACTTACGATGCTACTGTGGATTGATTCCCTTATCAACCTATGTTCACAAGTTAAATTCCATAGGATAATTTTAGCAGTGATTAGTCTTTACTATAAATCAGGGCAGTCCATTTATAATCCTTGGATTATAATTTAGAAGATAATCTCATTCCTTGTATTTCATACTGCTTACTACACACCGAGATTCTCTGTTTATTAATCTCCACAATGGATACAAGATTAGAAGAAAAAGAACCCACCTTGGAATAGTGTGGCAAGGTCCCTTATGTACATGCAAGTCATGGGGCCAGGATTGGTACATAGGTCTGTCTAATCCTACTCTACCAGACTGCCTTGCGAAAATACTTGCTTAAGGATGTCTAAACATAAGAAATATTTATTAAATATGTGAAGCCAGTCTTGAGCTGAGTAAGTAGGTCAGATACCTTGAAGTTCTTTTGTAGTCCCATTGACTGGCACAGAACCTCCTCCTCATGTGTGAATGTCATATTGTGATTTTCTGACTTGCAAACACAACATCTAGGACAGATTATGCTGATTGCCCAGTCAAGAGCCATTTCCCCTGTTCTTTCTTGTTGATCTAAAACCTTGATTTTTTTTCAATATCCAGTGCCCAGGGGTTGCTTGATTAAACTAATAGACTCACCATCTGCTTGTCAGTAATTGGTTGAAGAGTGGTCATGTGACACAGACTGGCCAATCAGCAGGAGTCTGCTGTGGTGTAGGATTCTGGGGAAAGTTTTCTTTTCTCTTCCCAAGAGTTGCCCAGGAGAAAGTGATCCCAGTTTTCCTGTTTTGAGATCTCATGTCATTATTTTGCTGAGATCATGAGGGAGAATGAAATGAAGAGAATGCATCAATAAGATGAAGATGAGGAGTGATGAAAGAGGGAGAATTCAGTTCCTTGATGACTTCATAGAGCTACTGAATTAACTGAAACAACTTTGAAACTTATTGTTGTGTAAGAGAATTCATTTTCTTTATCGTTGAAGTCCTTTCTGGTTAGGTTTTCTGTTGGTGCAGTCAAAAGCTGCCTATGTGAGAGCAAAGCCCTTCATCTTTACCATCTCAGGTTTTGTTTAAAATTGGACTTAGCTGAATTTACACAACCACTGCTAAGCTTTTATGTGTAGGAACTGAAGCTCTTTTGGTATGCACATCTGAGTCTTCTTTTTATGGATTTTCTGTTCAGCAACACACTCTATTTTCACATACTTTAATGTAGTAAAATTGTGATTATTTTTACTGACCAGTTTATATGGGTTGGCATCTGCTTGCTATATAAATAACCCCTCAGTTTTGCAACTGGGGAGGAATAGGAATGAGGTGGACTGAGTTTTTCCTTATAATGATCTTGGAACAGTAGATACTGCTCTCCTTTATGGCTGCTGGGAAATGTGTCAGCTCTAACATGACTAGGGGTCTGGACCTCCTCCCCAACATGCACACATTGTAGCCCCTCAGCTCCTATCCTGAGTCCTATAATTGTGCTGATTTTGCCAGTCCTGGTGCAGCTGCCTGTGGCTGCCCAGCAGTCCCTCTGTTCATCTGTCATTCTGATTACACTCCCTTCAATGAGGCTGCACTAAAGTCCATCAGACTTTAGCCATTTCACTTGTGAGGTCTCTCAGCATCTCTCCATGTCCAAACTAGGCTGTTTCTCATCTTTTCCTTTCCTTCAAGTCTCAGAGGGAGAAATGCCTTCCTTTTCTTCAAAGTTCCTTCCACCAATGCATCATTCCTCTGTCTTCCTCCTGCCTTAAAGCCTGGGCCCTTTATATTAACATGTCTTCTTCCAAGATGTCATTCTTTCTGCCTAGAGATGGGCTCCCTTGTTCTTGGGCAAAAGACAAAGCCAACTCTACTGCTCTTTCAATGCACCATCCTAGAGTCCCTGTTTCCCTTTTCAAAATCTTCCTTGGTTTGGAACTCCAGGAGGAATTAAAGTGAACCATGCTGAATTTCTTCCTATAATGATCTTGGAACAGTAGGTGCTGCTTTAGATAACTAGAGTGGAAAACCTATGTCTTTGACTCTATGTCTTCACTGCACCTCTCCTTCTTAACACTCTGCTTTCTGTTTTCTGCTTCTGCAAATTACCAAAAAGGAACTAGCAAAGATAGCTAGAGCCTTATCCTGGCAAAGGCGTGACCTTCACTCAACCCTGTTTTCCCTTGGCCATTTGCAGCAGTTGGTGCTGCTTTCCATCCTCTAAACTTACCTGCCCCCAAAGCTGTGACTTCAGCCTTTAGATTCCTCCCTTTTCACCGTCTCTCTGGGACAAGCCAGCTGTATATTGAAAACCTGTTACCTGAATTCAGATGAGCTTACAGCCAAGAAGAGTCTGGTTAACCTAGTACCAAGAACAACTCAGGATCTTATATCTAAGATCCTTATTCAGGGGCTTGCCAGGTGGATCAGTGGTAAAGAATCCACCTGTCAATGCAAGAGATGCAAGAAGCTCAGGTTCGATTTGGTTTGGAAAGATCCCCATGGAGGGGAAAATGGCCACTCACTCCAGTATTCTTGCCTGGAAAACCCCATGCACAGAGAAGCCTGGCTGTCCATAGGGTTGTAAATCAGACACAACTTAGCTATTGTACACATACACACACCTAATAGTGCAACAGATATCTGCGGAATGGGCTCAGATTTGTCTTCTCCTCTGACCTTTTCTCCAACTTCTAACCCTGTCTCTATGCTTAGTGGACATTTCCATGAGGGTGTCTGGACATTGCTTCTTTTACCTTCTGTCCAAAACAGAAATTATCTTTCCTTTCATGCTGACTGTTCAGCTTCTTCTTTCGTCCTTTCAGGCTGTGGTAGCATGATTCACCAGGAGTGGGAATATTGGGAGTCTTACCAACTCTTTCTTGTCTCTTTTCTTTCATATGCTGCCACCCACCAACCCTTGTCTAGTCTTTCTTTTTCTTTATTAAAATATTTATTTATTTATTTGACTGCATCAGGTTTTAGTTGTGGCACATCGGGTCTTCACTGAGTCATGCAGGATCTTTTATTGTGGTGAGCAGGCTCAGTAGTTGCAGCTTCTGGACGTAGTTGCTCCATGGTATGTAGGATCTTGGGCTTCCCTGGTGGCTCAAAAATCATCTGCCTGCAATGTGGGAGACCTGGTTTCAATCCCTGGGTCAGAAAGATCCCCTGGTGAAGGAAATGGCAACCCAGTCCAGTACTCTTGCCTGGAAAATTCCATGGACGGAGGAGCCTGGTAGGCTACAGTTCATGGGGTTGCAGAGTTGGATATAACTGAGAGACTTCACTTTCTTTTCTTTAACTTTCTATGTAGGATCTTAGTTCCCTGACCAGGGATTGAACCCACATCCCCTGCATTGAAAGGTGGATTCCTAACCACTGAACCACCAAGGAACTCCCCAGTCTTTCTTCTTACTGGCCATTTTAGTCTTTCTTCTTAGTGGCCATTTCCCCCTCCAGGGGATCTTACTGCCTCCTTTCCCTTTCCTATCTTTAGCTTTTGTCACTCTGTGCCTGAACTGACAGGTAACGTGGTCTGGTACTCCCATCTCTTTAAGAATTTTCCAGAGTTTGTTGTGATCCACACAGTCAAGGCTTTAGCATAGTAGATGAAGCAGAAGTAGATGTTTTTGTGGAATTCTCTTGCTTTTTCTATGATCCAGTGGATGTTGGCAATTTGATCTCTGGTTCCTCTACCTTTTCTAAATACAGCTTGAACATCTGGAAATTCTCAGTTCATGTACTGTTGAAGCTTAGCTTGGAGAATTTTGAGCATTACTTTGCTAGCATGTGAGAAGAGTGCAATTGTTTGGTAGTTTGAACATTCTTTGGCTTTGCCTTTCTCTGGGATTGGAATGAAAACTGACCTTTTCCAGTCCTATGGCCACTGCTGAGTTTTCCCAATTTCTGGCATATTGAGTGCAACACTTTCACAGCATCATCTTTCAGGATTTGAGATAGCTCAACTGGAATTCCGTCACCTCCACTAGCTGTGTTCATAGTGATGCTTCCTAAGGTCTACTTGACTTCACATTCCAGGATGTCTGGCTCATGGTTATCTGAGTCATGAAGATGTTTTTTGTATAGTTCTTCTGTGTATTCTTGCCACTTCTTAATATCTTCTGCTTCTGTTAGGTCCATTTCTGTTCTTTATCGAGCCTATCTTTGCATGAAATGTTCCCTTGATAGCTCTAATTTTCTTGAAGAAATGTCTAATCTTTCCCATTCTATTGCTTTCCTCTGTTTCTTTGCATTGATCACTGAAGAAGGCTTTCTTATCTCTTCTTGCTAGTCTTTGGAACTCTTTATTAAGATAAGGACGTCTTTCCATTTCCCCTTTACTTTTCACTTCTCTTCTTTTCTCAGCTGTCTGTAAGGCCTCCTCAGATAACCATTTTGCCATTTGCATTTCCTTTTCTTGTGTATGGTTTTGATCACCACCTCCTTTACAATGTTACAAACTTCCGTCCATAATTCTTCAGGCACTCTGTCTACCAGGTCTAATCCCTTGGATCTATTTGTCACTTCTACTGTGTATCGCAAGGGATTAGATTTAGGTCATACCTGAGTGGCCTAGTGATTTTCCCTATTTTCTTCAATTTAAGTCTGAATTTTGCAATAAGGAGTTCATCAGCCACAGTCAGCTCCTGGTCTTGTTTTTGTTGATGGTATAGAGCTTCTCCCTCTTGGGCTGCAAAGAATATAATCAGTCTTATTTTGGTATTGACCATCTGGTGATGTCCATGTGTAGAGTTGTCTTTTGTGTTGTTGGAAGAGGGTGTTTGCTATGACCAGTGGGTTCTCTTGGCAAACCTTGTTAGCCTTTGCCCTGCTTCATTTTTTTTTTTTTTTTTTGCCCTGCTTCATTTTGTACCCCAAGGCCAAACTTGCCTGTTACTCCAGGTATTTCTTGACTTCCTACTTTTGCATTCTAGTTCCCTATGATGAATAGGGGACTTTTTTTTTTTTTTTGGCATTAGTTCTAGAAGGTCCTGAACTGATGGAAACTTTTCTTTACTTATCTCATCTTCACAATTACCAGATTTCTATTTTAAAACCAAACTTAATGTTCCACATGTCACGCCAGGGTGCTGGATACCTTTCATAATACGGGTGGGGTGTCCACTGCTCTCCTGGCTCATAGGGAAATACTAGTTGGTTTTTCCCAGTCCCCTTTGGTTAGGGGAGAGCCTTTCTCCTCCCGGCCATCTGCCACCCCCAGGTGTTGGAACTAGCACATGGTGGGTTTTACATAGACAGTAGATCAGTTGGGTCATGGAGGACCTGGCAGTGTACTCAGGTGGGTGACACTGAGTAGGATTCAGCTTGCTCTCCACTCCCTGGTTCTTGAGATGCAGACCCACCAATCTCCGCTCAGGCAGAGTGAATGTCCCTTTCCTGTCCACGTTTCTCAGTTTTCCCACTCTTCCTTCCACTCCCCTTCCTCCCACTGGGTCTGACTTTGTGTCTGATTGTAGAAAAACCTCCTCCAGCAAATAAGCACCCTATCCTCTATCTTTTGTTAGGAGGCATTTTGTCTTTGTAGTTGGTCCTCAAGTGAGTGACTCTCACACTATGGCAGTGGCTGGGGGAGGGAAAAGCCCCTCGGGGCTCCTTTGAGAGAGGAAGGGAGAAGGAAATCTACTAAAACACAGGGGCAGTCACTGGGGGAAGTAACCTTGCTGCTTTTACATGACTCATTCTGTGTCAGTGAATTTCAAATGTACTAAGCTTCTTCTTCCTAAACTATACAAGCGGTACTAATGCCTTCTCCACTGGTTGACTTGAGGATCAAAGATAAAATACCATCTAAGCAACAGACCCAGCTTGGAACAAAATAGGACCAAAACAAAGTGTTATTTCTCCATTATTTCTTTTCCTCTCCATGGCTCCAAAAAAATCTTCTTGACTCACCTTGAAGTTACACACATTACATCTGTTATGTTTTGTTGTCCAAGCCTGAGTCACATCACCATCCTGGATGTTAAGGGAGCTGGGAACTGCAGGCTTTGTTTTTGGTATATGTGCCCTATCCCACATATTCTGTTACTAAGGAAAAGGGATGGCAGGGGCACAGCCAGTGGTCTCTGGTATATCATCTTGGCAGCTTTCTCTCTTTCCTTTTTTTCCCTAATGTGTTCCTCTTTTCTATTTTTCTTGACCATAGAATTTTAGTGTATTCATAAGAATACATTACACTAAGCAAGAAACACATATCCCATCCTCTTGTGTTTTGCAAAGCCAGCCTTTTCTTCTAGAGGCTAAGAATGCACACATTATAACCTTCTATGGATTTATGGGTGAGCATGTCACCCGGCTGTGGACAATGAGACCATGAGACATCACATAGTGAGTGTCTGCTTAGAACTTCATGAATGATTTTCCTCCCTATTGAAAAGAGAAGCTGCATTGGACCCCTCTGGTGCATCACTTAAAAAATCCCCTCAGCCTTTCTGCTGAGGAGACCAGCTTTGTGCCAGCCAGTGCCTGACTGTGCAGGTGTAATTTGATGGGATCTCACCTGGGCCCAGGCACTGTGCTTCTCATTTCTTGTTCGGGGGCTTCTCTGATGCCACAACCTTCAAAGTCCAGAGGAAGCTTGTTCTCTGCAGCATAATCTGGAGGTGTGGGGTGACTTAATGCCTACCAGGCAAACCTCAACCGCTGGGAGATCAGAGGTGATAAACCTTTTCTTTTTCATCTCCTGTATGGACATTCATGAAGATGCATTTCATAAGCCTCATCAGAAAGTCCCAGTAGTTTGAGCACATCTCCCACAGTAGTGGGCACATCAATAGTCATCCTGCATTGTCTTCCCCTTCATTTCTGTTTCACTGCTCATATCCTAAACTGCCATTCTTCACGAGAGAATCACATTCCCTAAACAACTACTTGCACACAAGTCTTTGCCTCAGGGTTTGTAGTCAGAAAAGCCCAGACTTAGAGAATCCTTTGAAGAGAAAATCCTTCACTCCCTGTCTTCCTCCTCCCCTCCCATTTCCTCCCTTCACCTCGTTTCACTTCCTTCCTGTTGTCCTGTGGGGATGAGGCATGTGAAACATCAGCAGCCACCTTGTGACTATGAGGAAATAGTCAAGAAAATCAGTGAAAAGCTGATCCAGAGTCCTCATAGTGATGAGCCACTGAATCAAGCCTGGAATGATCTACTTAAAATATTTCTAAGAGAAAAGTGAAGTGAGGTGAAGTGAAAGTTGCTTAGTCATGTCTGACTCTTTGCGACCCCTTGGACTATATAGTCCATGGAATTTTCCATGTCAGAATACCGCAGTGGGTAGCCTTTCCCTTCTCCAGGGGATCTTCCCAACACAGGGACTGAACCCAGATCTCCTACATTGCAGGCAGATTCTTTACTAGCTGAGCCACAAGGGAAACTACAATTGTTGAAACCACATTTGGCTGAATATTATTGGAACTTGTAGTGGAAAATATTTTAACACAGAATCCAAAAATCTATTTTCTTAGAGATGAATAAATAATATTAACTCACATATTTATTTACTTTTGTTTTTCTTTCTTTCTTTTTTTCTTTTTATTTTACTTTACAGTACTGTATTGGTTTTGCCATACATCAGATTGAATCTGCCACGGGTATACACGTGTTCCCAATCCTGAACGCCCCTCCCACCTCCTTCCCCATATGAACCACAAATTTACTTAAAAGGATGTGGGAGGCACTGTTATTTGCATGCTTGATACTTAGTCCTTGCTTCTCCATAGCAGAACCCTGATTTTCCCCCTAGGCAGCCACCCCTTCCCTTGCAATCTAATACTCCACTTCCAGCTCCAAGAGGACACCTAATCTGTTTTAGTCTAATTTTAATCTCTGCTCCTTATTGGTCCAGGAGTGGGCATGTGTGTGTATTTAAGCCAATTAAACTTGAGGGAAATTTTTCCAGGAGGTTTCTGGGGACACTTTCCTTCCTGTGAGAGAAATACAGGAAGACATGAACTTCCTTACCTCTCTGACATGTGTCTGAACATGACGGCTGGAGGGCCACAGCCCTTGTGGTGTCAACCTGGGGTGAAACCACAGGGAAAATGCAGAATAGTATGATGGGAAGACCCTGGGTCTGATGATGGTACTGATCTCATAAATCATCCCTCTCTGATGTTATGCCTCTGGACTTTTTTATAGTAAAGAAGCCAGTCATTTCTTTCTGTCATTTTTCCTTACTTTTTTTATAGTAAGAAGTGGATTTATTTAGAGAGAAACACTCTCCACCGATTGTGGGCCATCTCAGAAAGTGAGAGGCCTTGGAAGAAACACAAGCCACAGAGTGTGGGCCATAACAGAGGGCAAGAATGGCCATGGAATATAGCATGTTTAGTTTTTTCCCCACAAGAGTAAAAGCTGTTTATCAGTTTTCACAATCAATAGCCAGATAAGAAGAAAAGATAAGTGCAGTTACAATCAATAATAGAAACATGATTAACTTAACAATATAAAATAATTACACACAACTTGGGGTTTTGAGTAGAGTGATGTGGTAAGTGGAAGTGCATGCAAGCACATGTTCTCACCCCCCAGCCAGTCCATGTCTTTTGGTTGGTGCATTTAATCCATTTATAGTTAAGGTAATTATCAATATGTATGATCCTACTGCCATTGTCTTAATTGCTTTGGATTTATTTTGTGTAGGTCTTTTCCTTCTCTTGTATTTTCTGCCTAGAGAATTTCATTTATATTTGTTGTAAACCTGGTTTCATGGTGCTAAATTCTCTTCACTTTTGGTTATCTGGAAAGTTTTTGATTTCTCCATCAAATCTGAAAGAGACTCTTGCTGGATAGAGTATTCCTGGTTGTAGGTTCGTCCCTTTCATCACTTTAAATATATGATGCCATTCCCTTCTGGCATGTAGAGTTTCTGTTGAAAAATTAGCTAATAGACTGATAGGAGTTCCCTTGTACATTATTTGTCATTTTTCCTTTGTTGCTTTTAAGGTTTTATCTCTGTCTTTAATGTTTGTCATTTTGATTACTATGTGTTTTGGTGTGTTCCTCCTTGGGTTTATCCTGCCTGGGACTCTCTGTGTTTCCTGAACTTGGTTGACTATTTCCTTTTCCATGTTAGAGAAGTTTTCAGCTATTATTTCTTCAAATATTTTCTCAGATTCTTTCTCTTCTCCTTCTGAGATTCCTATAATGTGAATGTTGGTGTGTTTAATGTTGTTCCAGAGGTCTCTTAGGCTGTTTTCTTTTTTTTTTTTTTTTAATTTTGTTGTGAGAAAGTGATTTTCACCATTTTATCTTCCAGGTCACTTATCCATTCTTCTGCCTGAGTTATTCTGCTATTGTTTCCTTCTAGCTTCCCAGGTGGCACTAGTGGTGAAGAACCCACCTGCCAATGCACGAGACAGAGAGATGTGGGTTCTGTCTCTGAGGCGGGAAGATCCCTTGGAGGAGGGCATAGCAACCCACTGTAGTATTTTTGCCTGGAGAATCCCCATGGACAGAGGATCCTGGCAGGCTGCAGAACCATAGGGTCACACAGAGTCAGACGTGACTGAAATAACTTAGGATGTGCATAGTATACTGTTAATTTGTTTGCTTGCTTTTAGTTCTTCTAGGTCTTTGGTAAACATTTCTTGCATCTTCTCAATTTTTACTTCCATTCTTTGAGACTCTGGATCAGCTTCACTATCATTATTCTGAATTTTTTTTCTGGAAATTTGCCTATCTCCACTTCATTTGGTTGTTTTTCTAGGGTTTCACCTTGTCCCTTTTTCTTGGGCATGGTTTTGACCAATGCCTCCTGTACAATGCTGTGAACCTCCGTCCATAGTTCCTCAGGGATTTTGTCTATCAGATCTAACTCCTTGAGTCTATTTGTCACTTCCATTGTATAATCATAAGGGATTTGATTTAGGTTATACTGAGCAGTGGCCACAGGCCTGGAAAGGGTCAGTTTTCACTCCAATCCCAAAGAAGGACAATGCCAAAGAATGTTTAAACTACTGCACAATTGCATTCATTTCACATGCTAGCAAGGTTGTGCTCAAAATCCTCCAAGGTAGGCCTCAGCAGTACGTGAATTGAGAACTTCCAGATGTACAAGCTGGATTTAGAAAAGGCAGAGTAACCAGAGATCAAATTGCCAGCATCTGTTAGATCACAGAAAAAGCAAGAGAATTCCAGAAAAACACCTACTTCTGCTTCATCTACTATTCTAAAGCCTTTGCCTGTGTGGCTCACAACAAACTGTGGAAAACTCTTAAAGAGATGGGAATACCAGACCATCTTACCTGCCTTCTGAGAAACCTGTATGCAGGTCAAGAAGCAACAGTTAGAACCAGATATAGAACAATAGACTGTTTCCAAATTGGGAACGGAGTATGTCAAGGCTGTATATTGTCACCCTACATATTTAACTTACATGCAGAGTACATCATGCTTAAATGCCGGGTTGGAGAAAGCACAAGCTGGAATCAAGATTGCCAGGAGAAATATCAATAACCTCAGATATGCAGATGACACCACTATATGGCAGAAAGCAAAGAGAAACTAAAGATCCTCTTGATAAAGGTGAAAGAAGAGTTTAAAAAGCTGGTTTAAAACTCAACATTTAAAAAATGAAGATCATGGCATCTGGTCCCATCACTTCATGACAAATAGATGGGGAAACAATGGAAACAGTGACAGACTTTATTTTCTTGGGTTCCAAAATCACTGTGGATGGTGATATTAAAAGACACTTGCTCTTTGGGAAAGAAAGCTATGAAAAACATAGATAGTATATTAAAAAGCAAAGACATTACTTTGTGGACAAAGGTCTGTGTATCAATGCAATGGTTTTTCCAGTAGTCATGTATGGATGTGAGAGTTGAACCATAAAGAAAGCTGAGCACTGAAGAGTTGATGCTTTCGAATTGTGGTTGGAGAAGACTCTTGAGAGTCCCTTGGACTACAAGGAGATTGAATCAGGCAATCCTAAAGGAAGTAAACCCTGAATATTCTTTGGAAGGACTAATGCTGAAACTGAAGCTCCAGTACTTTGACCACCTGATGTGAACAGCTAGCTCGTTGGAAAAGACCGACCCTGATGCTGTGGATGATGGAAAGCAGGAGGAGAAGGGGACAACAGAGGATGAGATAGATGGCATCACCAGCTCAGTGGACATGAGTTTGAGCAAGCTCCGGGCACTGGTGAAGGACAGGGAAGTCTGGCATGCTGCAGTCCATGGGGTAGCAAAGAGTTGGACATAACTGAGTGACTGAACAACAACAGCAACAACATCTTGTCCCTTAATCTGGTACAAAACCCTCTACTTTTTCATCCTGTTAACTTTCTGTGATGTGGTTTTGGTTCTAGCTGCAGCAGAATTATAGTTCATCTTGCTTCTTCTGTCTGCCCTCTGGTGGATGAGGCTAAGAGGTTTTTTTTTACTCAAGATGGCAGAGTAGAATGAAGTACATGCATATCCTCTTGCTAGCGTTGGAGGGTCTCCCTTGGAGGTGTGGGTTGGCAGTGGCTCGCCATGAGGACAGGTGCACTGGCAACAGCAATCCTGGAAGGGGCCCCCCGGCATAAATCCTCTTGCGGGGATTCCATCAATCCTACTGTAGAGCCTGTAGACCCAAAGGCTGGGCTGCGTCAGGTCAAACAATCAACAGGGAGGGTGTGCAACCCCACCTATCAGCAGATAATTGGAATAAAGCTTTACTGAGCATAGCCATGCCCACAGAGCAAGATCCAATGTTTTCCACCACCAGTCCCTCCCAACAGCTACATCAGCTGGACTTTCTGTTTTGTGAGATTATATACATATATAATCTATGCTTCTCCTTTGACTACTGTCTTCTGACCATTGAAGGTTAAAGAAAACCTTCGCTCTAGGTTCTTAGAGATTCTTATGTCTCAAAGTGTGAGACCTTGGATGTTCTGTGAAAAGTGGTGAAATCTTTACCCATATGACTAAGATGCACAAGTGAAACATATAGATTCCTAAAACCAACAAACTTTTGGGATAAATGAGATCACTGGTTACACAGTATACCTGCCTAACTCAAAAAAATACATCCTTATTGAATCGTAGGCAGGCAGACTTTTGTGCAGTTATTTTTGACGAACATGGCTGGGTCCCCAGGTAAATGGTGGAAGAGGTACATTGCAGGAGAGTGAAGAAAAACTGTCTTGCTCTCATCACAGTGAGTACTCAGTATATCCACATACTGGGAGTCAACCTCTAGGAGGTAGACGATGAAGAGGAAAAGGGACAGTGATATGCCAGCTGATGTCCAGTCACAGCTGTGGATGACATCACACTGGAACAAGCTTCAGTCAGTCAGTTCAGTTGCTCAGTCATGTCCGACTCTGCAACCCCATCACCAACTCCCGGAGTTTACCCAAACTCATGTCCATCAAGTCGGTGATGCCATCCAGCCATCTCAGCCTCTGTCGTCCCCTTCTCCTCCTGCCCCTAATTCCTCCCAGCATTAGGATCTTTTCCAGTGAGTCAACTCTTCGCGTGAAGTGGCCAAAGTATTGGAATTTCAGTTTCAGCATCAGTCCTTCCAGTGAACACCCAGGACTGATCTCCTTTAGTAATTCCAACATTACCTAGAGCAAATGTTCCGACACCACAAGTCAGTTTTTTGTTTTGTGAGGAGATGAAGGAACCATGAAAAAAAATTATAGTGAGTTTTTCATGTTTAAAATTTAAAGTATGACTCAGGGAAGTAAAGCTGAGCATGGAAGAATTGATACTTTTGAACTGTGGTGTTGGAGAAGACTCTTGAGAGTCCCTTGGACTGCAAAGAGATCCAACCAGTCCATCCTAAAGGAAGTCAATCCTGAATATTCATTGGAAGGACTGATGTTGAAGCTGAAACTCCAATACTTTGGCCACCTGATTCAAAGAACTGACTCATTTGAAAAGACCCTGATGCGGGGAAAGATTGAAGGTAGGAGGAGAAGGGGACGACAGAAGGTGACATGATGGTTGGATGGCATCACCGACTCAGTGGGTAAGCTCTGGGAGTTGGTGATGGACAGGGAGGCCTGACATGTTGCAGTCCATGGGGTTGCAAAGAGTTGGACATGACTGCAACTGAACTGAACTGGGGAAGTCAGAAAGAGAAAGACAAATACCATATATATCATTTATAGGTAGAATCTAAAATATGACACAAAAGAAGTTATCTATAAAACAGAAGCAGGCTCACAGATACAAGGAACAGACTTGTGGTTGCCAAGCAGGAGGGTTGGATTACAAGCTTGTGATTAGCAGATGCAAACCCTTAAATATAGAATAAATAAATAGCAAAATCCTACTGTATAGGACAAGAAACTGTATTCAATATCCTATGATAAACAATACAGGCTTCCTTGGTAGCTCAGTGGTAAAGAATTCATCTGTAATTCAGGAGACACAAGAGACTCAGATTTGATTCCTGGGTTGGGACGACCCCTTGGAGAAGAAAACAGCAACCCACTCCAGTACTCTTGCCTGGGAAATCCCATGGACAGAGGAGCCTGGATGGGTACATGGGCAAAAGAGTCGGACATGACCCAGAGACTAAACAACAGCAACAACATGATGGCTCAGTGCCTTGGGCTTGTTTCTGGTTTGTTATTCTGAGTTGATGTACACTCACAGGCTGGAAGGAAGGAAGTCAGTTCCTATGAGTCACTAGAAATATTATTAAAAGAAGTGTTAAGAAATTAATTGCTCTGTTTAAGCTCACAATTTTAGGTTTATTATAGAATATTATACTGAAAGTTAGTACGATCCTGCTACCTAATATGTGCCCATTATGAGTTATAAAATCATATATATTTTTTCCTGGTAAAGAATTTGTTATCAAAAATGGTGAGATATCTTTTGAAATCATGGGATAAGAAGCTGCTGGATTCAAGCTATCAAAGTTTCATAAGCCATTCCTTCTGATGCACTAAAATACTTCATACATGAGGTCTGATTACAAGAGAGTTGGATGGATTTATATGTATGGTTGATGAAATCTGTCTCCTTTATCTACTGTAATATTTTGGACATGAGCAAGAAGTTTTAAGTGAGATGGGGTAGAACATAGTAACTTTGGAGTCAGACTCATTTCAACCTCTCAAGCTTAGGCAAGTCACTTAACCTTTCTGAGCCTCATATTCTTTAACTGTAAAATGTGGACAATAAAAATTCCAACTGAGGAAATTATGTTCAGTATGATAGGTGGAGGAAATGCTAAAATCTTCCCCTCATATACCAAATCACCAAAATGATAGTAAAAGGAAATACATAGCCAAGCTATAAAACAACAAAGGGACTGTCTGTGCACTTAAAATGGGGAGTCCTTGATATAAAAAGCAGAACAGGAACCACAGCAGAGAACTGAGGCCACCATACTGCTGATAAGGACTCAGGTGGTCTCTGGGCTCTTGTAGCATCGTCTCTGTGAGTCTGAATCCACCACTGTCATGAGACTGCCCCACCAAGAGGGGATAGATTTTATAAGTGACCCACAACAAAACTGACCAGTGACTCAAGAAGGTCACCATCAAAAAGGAAAGACAATGTGGTAGATTTTCATAATTTTCTGGGAGAAATATCAGTAACCTCAGATATGCAGATGATATCACCCTTATGGCAGAAAGCAACAAGAACTAAAAAGCCTCTTGACGAAAGTGAAGCAGGAGAGGGAAAAAGTTGGCTTAAAATTCAACATTCAGAAAACTAAGATCATGGCATCTGTTCCCATCACTTCATGGCAAATAGATGGGAAAACAATGGAAACAGTGACAGACTTTATTTTCTTGGGTTCCAAAATCACCACACATGGTGACTGCAGTCATGAAATTAAAAGACGCTTGCTCCTTGNGATGAGATGGTTGGATGGCATCACCAACTCAATGGACATGAGTTTGGGTGAACTCCGGGAGTTGGTGATCTACAGGGAGGCCTGGTGTGCTACGGTCCATGGGGTTGCAAAGAGTCAGACACGACTGAGTGACTGAACTGAACTGAACTGATACAGCACTAATAAGAAATAGAGTTCTGATACATTCTCCAGTATAGGTGAACCTCAAAACCATGCTAAGAGAAAACCCAGACACAAAAGACCACATATCAGATGATTCCATTTATTTAAATGTCCAGAAAGAAAAATCTATAGAGATAGAAAATATTGATAGATTATTGGTTGCCTGGGGTGGAGTTTGGGGAGTGATGAGAAATGGGCATGAAGGATTTCTTTTATTGGAGTGATGGGAATGTTCTAAAATTGAGGTGATGATTGCTGAACTCTGTAAACTTACTAAAATGATTAGATTGCTCACTTTTAAAAAATTCGTGAATTTTATGGTATGTGAATGTACCTTAATAAAAATATAAAAAGAAGAAAGAAAGAAAAAAAGACTGATTCATTGTTAGGTTCCAAGAAACAGGCAGTTATTCTATATCAAAGGTTTTTCTAGAGAAAGCCCACACACAGCCAAAATAAATAAATAAATAAAAATAAACAATTTAACTGGGCACCTGCATTTTAAAAACTGGCTGACATAGGGACTGGTGGATAGCAGTAAGTGATGGGCATTTTTGTTATTATTTCAGATAGATGGACCAGCAATATGTAAAGACGTGGCGATGAGAGGAAGCAAGGCATGTTCAAGGGGCCAGTGATTTGGAGTTACTAGAAGATGGATGATATGTGGAAGAGTAATCACAGAGGAACCTGCCCCAGGTCACCAAGCTGGGAGACCGTAGAACCTTTAATGGGGACTTGGCTCAGTCTGACAGCAAAGTAAACATGTATCTCCTGGAGCATGTGTTATATGAAGTGCCATCTGGGGAGAGCCCTGGGTTGTAAGCTTTAATTATATATTACTTTAGGGAAAACAAAAGAAGTTTATTTGGGAGTGTTTAAATTAGTGTTTAAATTAGTGTTAAACACTGTTTAACTCAGAAAGGACATTGCAGTGAGCTCATAATGTATCCAGAGAGAATGAGGTGAAAGAACAAGCACAGACCAGACACCCTGTGATCCTTGCTTGGAAACATCAGTGTGGACTTCCTTGGATGTGACTAGAAGGTAGTCTAAGTTGCTATGGTCCTTCTGATTGCTATGGCCACCTCATGTGAAGAGCTAACTCACTGGAAAAGATCCTAATGCTGGGAAGGATTGGGGGTAGGAGGAGAAGGGGATGACAGAGGATGAGATGGCTGGATGGCATCATCGATTCAATGGACATAGGTTTGGGTAGACTCTGGGAGTTGGTGATGGACAGGGAGGCCTAGCGTGCTGCGATTCATGGGGTTGCAAAGAGTCAGACACGACTGAGGTACTGAACTGAACTGATCACTATGGGCTGAGGGTACACTGACTGTTGCCATGTGTATCCCCTGGGGGCAAATGAGCCTGGGATACAGAAGAGACTAGGATGTGCTCTCCAAGTGGCTCGCTAGGTCACCTGGATTCAGAGTGGAGCCATGCAACGATGTATAGGGTGAAAGCAGGGGTCTGAGCTTCTGCGAGAAAGAAGCACAATAAAGGGAGGAAAAGGCTGCCNGCCATGTGTATCCCCTGGGGGCAAATGAGCCTGGGATACAGAAGAGACTAGGATGTGCTCTCCAAGTGGCTCGCTAGGTCACCTGGATTCAGAGTGGAGCCATGCAACGATGTATAGGGTGAAAGCAGGGGTCTGAGCTTCTGCGAGAAAGAAGCACAATAAAGGGAGGAAAAGGCTGCCTCTGCATGCTGCTCAAGGTCGCCTTGGAGATAAAAAGAGATCACAAAGATCTGTATTGAAGAGTAAATGTACTCTTGATATACTGTAAAGTGCAAAAGAGCAACTTAGAGAATCATGTATGGTATCTCATGTACGTACTGATGTGTATGGATATCTGCAACCTGTCACTTTCTATATTTATTTCTTCCTTTATTGTGTGTTCCCCAATTGGAAAGCATACTCCAAGAAGGCTGTTTTGTGTCTGGAACAGTGTGTACCTGGGACACAGTGGGCACTCAATAAATAATAGCTGACTGAGCTGACATTTTCAAGAATATGCAGCACACTCTGTATTCCCTCTGGGGAGTATGATCATGCACAAGCACAAGTATTTGTGTGTATATTTGTTGGGAAAGGATTTTTGGATGAGTGGGCAAAGATTATGGGAAGGAAAGTGCCAGAAGTCTATGCCAACACCGAGAACTCGGGGGTTAAAAAGAGTGAAGGCAGCAGAGATAATAGAGGGGTCATGAGTTGGGCAACTGGAGACAGTGGGAAAAAGAGTTGCATTTGGGAGGAATCAGGAAAAAGAATTAAACACACTAGGAACTGAAAGAGAAGACTGGAGGGAATGAATGTAGGAAAGAAATTAAATCAGAGCACATGAGAAAAATCTGAGTTTGTCCTGCAAGTTTGAAACTTTGCTGACTTTTTCCTGCATACTCCTGCCTCTAGTCCCTGGAATGTATTGCTTTCTTTTCCAGGACTCTTCACTCTTCACCTAGCCAACACCTGCTGTTCCTTCCGTCCTGAGCTTAGATGTTTCCTCCAGAGTTTCTTTTGATTCCCTCCTCCTGCCTTGACTATGGCAGCCAAGGTGCTCCTCTTTGTGTTCCTATGGCATCTCCTTCTTCCTCTGCTGTCGCTCAAGTCACTGGGGATTGTGACTGCCAGTTTCACTCATTAATCTTGTCTGCTTTACTGGGAGTGCCTTTAAAATAGAAACATGTCTTACTAATTTTGGTATTCTAGAATCTGCACAGTGGCTGGTTTGGGGTAGGTACTTAACAAATGTTGACAAGTAAATGAATGAATGGTATGAATTTGTGACTTTGAATAAATTTGTGAATTATGAAATTTGTGACTTATGAAACTGAGATGTGGATTTGGAGTTGGAAAACCTTTGCTTAAATCTTGACCTCTCCAACTTCTGGCTCTATAACAGACAAATCACTTAACCTTTCTAGGGCTTAGTTTTCTCAATTGTGAAATGAGATATTACTATCTGTTATGCAAGGCACATCGCCTAACACAAATTAATCTTGTCTGATCATAAATTCTTGTGGAGATAAAGTAATATCATGAGTGGGAAAGCTCTTTGTGAAATAAAGTGATTTTCAAATATGTTATTAGAATTTAGAATGTGTGTGTGCATATGTGTATGAATACATGTATAGTTGGTGAAGAAATATTTTAATATGGAAAAAATTTATAATAAACAATGGTAGAACCTCTGCTTCTGAATATTTTTAAAATGTTTTTGATGAGTTAAGGCAGCACTGTCCAATAGAACTTTCTGCAGTGATGGAAATGTCCTAATTTGTGTTGTCCAATACTATAGCCACTAGCTACTTGGGGTTTTTGAGCACTGGAAAAATAGCTGGTGCAAGTGAGGAACTGAAGTTATTTCATTTATGTAATTTTAACTAATTTAGTTAGACACATATGCCGCTGCTGCTGCTGCTGCTGCTAAGTTGCTTCAGTCATGTCCGACTCTGTGCGACCCCATAGATGACAGCCCACCAGGCTCCTCCATCCCTGGGATTCTCCAGGCAAGAACACTGGAGTGGGTTGCCATTTCCTTCTCCAATGCATGAAAGTGAAAAGTGAAATTGAAGTTGCTCAGTCGTGTCCGACTCTTCGCAATCCCACGGATTGCAGCCCACCAGGCTCCTCTGTCCATGGGATTCTCCAGGCAAGAGTACTGGAGTGGGGTGCCATTGCCTTCTCCCACATGTGCCTAGTGGCTATCTAACTGAACAACACAGATGCTGAAAATTTCCNGGACTGCAGCCCACGAGGCTCCTCTGTCCATGGGATTCTCCAGGCAAGAGTACTGGAGTGGGGTGCCATTGCCTTCTCCCACATGTGCCTAGTGGCTATCTAACTGAACAACACAGATGCTGAAAATTTCCATCATGACCAAAAGCTCTGTTAGACAGAACTGATTTAGAGTTTTAACTGATGGGGAAAAATGCGGTTGCCTCCAGGATCAGGTAGGTACTGGAAATGTCAGAAGTGATTGGATATGAGACTAAAGGGACTGGTGTGCACTCCACCTAAAAGACTTTCCTATTTATTTATAAAAACTTTGGTTTTGGACTGTCGCCAGTTTTAATTTCTGCATCAATATCTGGGATATGTGCCAGTATGGGAGGCGCTGACCTGCTTCAAAGGCTTCAATCCACTGTGAAATTGGAGTTAATGATCACTTATCTACCTACTATTCTACCTACCTAACTACATCAGTAATAAAAGGAAGGGGTTGGGCTATCTTGGGTTCCTCTTAGGTCCATGATTCCATCACTGTCTTTCCTAAGGAAATTGGTGAGAATGATACTTAAGTCAATGATTCAATAATCTGCATATATGATGAGGCAGTAAGTCACAGAAAATGTTTATGACATTTAAGAGTTGATAAGAAAGGCTGCAGTGATCACTAAAGTTTTATGAGACCAGTATGAAAAGCTCAGAAGAATTTTTTCTACATTTACTCTATTTTTTATATAAAATCTATATTAAATAATAAATGGCACCTTGAAAATTTTGCTCTTCACATGGCCTCAAAGGCAAGAAAACGTGGATTCATTCTTCATTTTCATCTAATGCATATACCTTCCTTTTACGATAATTCTGCTTGCATAGTTTCTTGAGGAATAATAATCAAGTCAAAATAAAGAGAGGATCTTGGAAGGAGCTAAAATTCACAGCTGTGCCTGGTACATTATAACTATCCTCGGTTGTGTTGAGCAGCAAACACACTGAGGGCAAGCTTTTCCAGAGACAAGTGGAAAATTCAGAAAGGTCACCAAGTTTAGACTAATGAGAAGAGCATGTATCACCCACTTGAGTTAGAAAAATTCTATTTTTCTAGAAGCAAATATTTTATGAAATCAATGAGCTGTGTTTTTCAGTAGTATGCCAAGACAATTTATAGTGATATGTCAGTCTACTTTTAAAAGATATTTTCTGACTTTTCCTTTTCTGTTATTTTTTATAGTGTACCTATGTTTGTTGTGGTTATTCAGTTGCTAAGTCATGTCTGACTCTTTGTGATCCCATTGACTGCAGCATACCAGGCTTTCCTGTTCTTCACTATCTCCTGGAGTTTGCTTAAATTCATGTCCATTGAGTCAGTGATTCCATCCAACTGTCTCATCCTCTGTCACCCCCTTTCCCAGCATCAGGGTCTTTTCCAGTGAGTCAGCTCTTCAAATCAGGTCGCCAAAGTATTGAAGCTTCGGCTTCAGTATCAGTCCTTTCAGTGAATATTCAAGGTTGATTTCCTTTAGGATTGAGTGCTTTGATCTCCTTGTAGTCCAAGGGACTCTCAAGAGTCTTCTCCAGCACCACATTTCAAAAGCATCAATTCTCCAGCACTCAGCCCTCTTTATGGTCCAACTTTCATACCCATACATGACTACTGGAAAACCATAGGTTTGATTATATGGACCTTTGTCTGTGCTTTTTAATGCCTTGTCTAGGCTGGCTGTACTTTTCCTTCCAAGAAGCAAGTATCTTTTAATTTCATGGCTGCAGTCATCATCCACAGTGATTTTGTAGCCCAAGAAAATAAAACTTGTCACTGTTTTCACTTGTATAAACAAGCAGGCTTCCAGAATTAGTCATCACTAAAATCTTAACCCTGGTTTTGCTTCAGAGTTCAGGGGTTCATTAGGGTCAATTGGTGTTTTCTTTCTAAATGATTTCAATAAGTTGCTCTGGGAACTGAACTTCGTACTGGTCCTGCCTCCTACTGTCAAGGTAGGAGTGTGCAGTCACCAGCTTGGGCTCTGGTCACTGGCCGCAAGAGTTGATTCAAGGCTTGCAGATAAGCCTTCAGACCTGTCTAGCTTTGGCCTTGTCACTGCTCCACTAAAATATAGTGGAGAGCAGATCCCATCTCAGTGCAGTGACTTCAGTTCAGTTCAGTCGCTCAGTCGTGTCTTTGAGATCCCATGGACTGCAGCATACAGGCCTCCCTGTCCATCATCAACTCCCAGAGTTTACTCAAACTGCACAATACTGCCACTGAAGTACAGCCCCTCTGAAGCAGTCTCCTTCAACTCCCTGTATCTCAGCGAGCTGTGAGAGAGGAGAGGAGCCATCTGCTAAAATGAAGAGGTCTAGAAACATGGGATATAGAGGGCATGGTTGGGAACCCAAAGCCAGCTTCATTTTACCCAACCTGTAGAGCTGAGGCTCCCATAAGTGAAGTAGTGAAAGTTTCTCATTCACGTCTGACTCTTTGCAACTCCATGGACTGTAGCCTGCCAGGCTCCTTTGTCCATGGATTTCTCCAGGCCAGGATACTGGAGTGGGTAGCCGTTCCCTTCTCCATGGGATCTTCCCAACCCAGGGATTGAACCCACATCTCCCACATTGCAGGCAGATTATTTAATGTCTGAGCTACCAGGGAAGCCTGGAGAATCTCCCATATAAAAATATAAAAGGCAGTAGAAAAACTCCAGACAATGGCCAAACTGTTAATTGTTTCTCAAAAGTCCTTTAATTAACCTTTGAAACTCACAGCATAAGTGAGGAGCATATTTAAAACATTGATTCTACAAAACTTTATTTTCATCCAATTTCTTTTCCCCTTTGTCTCCTGTGTGCGCATGTGTGAGTTCTAGCTAACATGCTCAGTTGCTTCAGTCATGTCTGACTCTTTGCTGCCCTATGGACTGTAGCCTGCCAGACTCTCCTGTTCACAGGATTATCTCAGTGAGAATCCTGGAGTGGGTTGCCATTTCTTCCTCCAGGGGATCTTCCCAATCCAGGGAGTGAACCTGAGTTTCCTTTGGCTCCTGTATCGGCAGGTGGATTCATGAGCACTGAGCCACCTGGGAAGCTCCTATGCTATGTCTCCCCAAATAACAGTTACAGGATAAAAGAGGGCATAAGCCCAAGGACAAAAACAATACAGGGAGATGTTAGCCAGCTATCAGAAGTTGGAAAGCTGATACACGAGTGGTAACTGACCCAATAGTCTAGAAAAAGCTGAATGGTGAAAGCCTGCAGGGGGTGCTTGTGTGGAGGAGGTAAATGAAGAAACAACCTCATTCCTTTCACAGAGTGCCAAAAATCTTCAGGAATTAGGGGCACCGAAGGTGGGTGCAGCTGATTATAAAACATGTTTGAGTCAAGAAGCAGTTAGAAGCCCAACCCCTATCCTGGCCCCACATGGTTAAAAAGGGAAAGATTCAGGGCTCTGTAAATTAGGACTTCAGGGATGTGATGGAAGCAGGAAGCAGAACTGTATTAGTCACTAAGGCCCCATGCCTCTGACACCAACTCCAAGAACACTAGCAGCCAGAATTTTCCCTCCCAGCCAGGGATGAGAGGAGAAACAAGATGCCAAAGAGAAAAGGTGCGCAGACATTGTCACGTGGGGATTCTTCCGGTCCTGGCAAGCACAGACAAGCATGCAGGGCTTCCTATCAGTTTTTTAATACCTCACTCTGTGCATCACTGGCCTTTTGAGGAAAACCTCTTCTGTGAAATATGAAGATCAAAATAAAGAAATAGAGAAAAGTAAACAGGAAATAGTGTAAGAAACAGACAATACAGAATGGGCCAATGGAAACTGAACAACAATAAAACCATATGGCCGAATGTTTTCAGAGAAATAAGGAAGGTATTGTGTTCATGAAACAAGAACAGAAAGCTAATAAAACCACACGTTCAGAGAGAAGGAAAAAAAAAGAGTTCTTGGAAATTAAAAATGAAGCATAAATGAATATTTCAATAGAGGTTTTGGAAGATAAAACAGTTGCACAAATTGTCAAAGAATGGAACGCAAAGTAGAAAATAGGAGGAAAGGTAACAACACTAGAGGATCAGGTCAAGAAAGCTAATATCTGAAGACAGAGCTTTTCAGAAAGAGAGCATAAAAATCACAGATGAGAAAATGAACAAATATACAATTCAAAACAATTTTCTTTAACCATGGAACATAAGTTTCCAGTGGAAGGGGCCTTTAAGAGAGCTCCAGTTCAAGCCAATTATACAGAGTGAAGTGAGCCAGAAAGAAAAACACCAATACAGTATACTGACACATGTATATGGAATTTAGAAAGATGGTGGTGTTAAACATGTACGCGAGACAGCAAGAGAGACACAGATGTGTAGAACAGCCTTTTGGACTCTGTGGGAGAGGGAGAAGGNCTCAGTGTGTATGCCCAGCAGTGGGATTGCTGGGTCGTATGGCAGTTCTATTTCAAGTTTTTTAAGGAATCTCTGAAAAAAATAGAATAGTATTCATTTGCCTTCATTCTTCAGGTTCCTATTTCTAATGTTGAAAGTAACACTGAGATGATCTCTGCTGCCTGTAATTCATGATTACATGATTACAGAGTTCATGGATACTTGAATTCAGGTTCATCAAAGGACTAAGGGTTTTCTGCTATTTCCTAACTCATTCTAGAAATGATTACATTGTGATGTTTCTTGCTCTTCACTTTCCATTTGAAGAAAATTTCACATTCTGGTCACTTTGAAAGTAAAACAGCCAGTGTGGTGCAGTGGAGAGTCAGGAACCAAGATTCAGAAAAAATAAGTTCTATTTCCTTATTTATTTTTTACCATGGAAGCTTCCTGGTAAGCTCTAGCAGTAAAGTGTCCAGGCAGCCCCTATGATTGTGGGAATACAGTTCATGAAGGAAGCAGGCATGGCCCTCTTCAGATTTTATTTTTTTGTTCTCCTTAAAAAGACCCCCAATCTGTTGTAAACTCTTGGTCTTTCAGTATTTACTGGCTAGTTTTCCCCCTATGTTCTGCTACTTCTATATTTTTCTGTCTTTTTTAAAATATACCTTCTTTAAATTAGCTTGTCTCCAGTTTCCATTCTGGCTGCTACTATATTTCTTATTATTTTAAATCTTATTACAGTGGAGTGAAGTGAGCAAAACTTTACAGGTTTTTTTTTTTCAAGGAAGTGAAAATGCCATGAAAAGATGTACCCTTATACTGTTTTTCTGGCTATAATATAATTCCACCATTTCTTTCTTTCCTTCCTTTTTTTTCCTTTGAGAAGAATTACTTGAATGGCTCTTCTAGTTTGTATGTCATTTAACAACTATTTACAGAGTTCCTCCATGTGCCCTGCCCTGTGCTAGGCACTGTGATTACAAGAGCAGAAGGGACAGAGCTAACCATCATAGGCAGAGGCAGATATCAAAGTAAATCAATAACATTATTACAAAACAAAATAGCCACCCCCCCCAAAAAAAAAGAACACAGGTATGAAAGGTGTATGGAGTGAGTCCACTTTGGATGGCAAAGTCCATGTAGCCAGACTAAGTTGGAGATGAGATTTAAGCTGAGGAACAGTCAGCCGTGTGAAGAGCATCTAGGCAAAAGGAATACCTTTTGAGAACCTGGGAGGGAACAGAAGTGGATATTCTAGGAACTGACTCAGGACTAATAAAGCTGGAATCCAATAAGTAGAGTGGGAGACAAGGCACAATGATGTGAAGTGTGGTAGAAAGATAGGGCCAGATAAATCAAGGCAAGACCATACACATATCCCTAAGGTAAGAAGGGCAATGCCAAAGAATGCTCAAACTACCTGCACAATTGCATTCATCTCACAAGTGACTTCACTTTCACTTTTCACTTTCATGCATTGGAGAAGGAAATGGCAACCCACTGCAGTGTTCTTGCCTGAGAATCTCAGGGACAGAGGAGCCTGGTGGGCTTCCGTCTATGGGGTCACACAGAGTCGGACACGACTGACATGACTTAGCAGCAGCACCAAGGTGTACACAGATACCTGTTACCTAATATATCACACAAGAGCAGGTGATGTTTAATAGCAGTAAGTGGCAATGGAGCCCTCATGATGTGTGCAGCGCTGTCCCAAGGGTCTTATATTTATAAATCATTTCTCTTCGGAGCTTCCCTATGAGGCAAATATAGTCATCATCCCCATTTTGCAAATGAGGAAACTGAGGCACAGAGATGACTTCCCTAAGTTTTACTGCTAGTAAGACTAACAAGTGAAATTCAGTTCCAGCCAGTCTAGCCCCAGGGCCTGCACTCTAGGTTACTTTGTTCTACTCTACAGCTTCTGAATGGGTCAGCTGCCAGGCCCAAATGGTTAAGAATGACTTTGTCTAAGCCAGTCACCTGTGGGCTGTGTGGAACTGGAAGCTAGATTTGAAAACTTGATGATTCAGATTAAAGAATTCAGGCAAGAATGTGTCACAAGTGATATATTCACAGGGGAAAGTTCTTTCACATTGGTCTTAGCAGTTATTTTTTGGATATGACATCAAAAACAAAGACAACAAAAGCAAAATATACAAACAATACCATATCAGTCTAAAAAGCCTCTGCACAGCAAAGAAAAAAATCAACAAAATGAACAGGCAAGCTGTGGAATGGGAGAAAATATTCTCAAACCATGTATCTGATAAGGGGTTAATATAAAAAATATGAGACACACAACTCATTGGCAAAAAATTAAATAACTCAATTAAAAATGGAAAAAAGATCTAAATAGTCTTTTTTTTTTTTTTCTGAAGAAGACATATAAAAGGCCAAAAGTTACATGGAAAGGCATTCAGCATCACTGTATAGTATTTCATTATTTTACTGAAATTTCCTGAGAGTAGATCTTAAGTGCTGTCACCAAAAACCAAAACCAACCAAACAAAAAGAGAAACCAGGCGAAATGATGGATGTGCTAATTAACTTGATAGTGGTAATAATTTAATAAGGTATATATATATATATAATTATCACATTGTACAATTTAAGTACATATAATTTGGAGTGGGTATAGAAATCTGTTTAGATACTCTGAGTTTTCATAAAAGCTGTAAGTCTCTTTAAAACTCCATCTAGTTCCAGCTTCTTTCCCTTGAACCACCCTCTCTAGCCTCCCCTCCATCCTCTGCCCAGCAGCATTGTTGCTCTTACTTCAAATTTTATTCTGTTTCCAGTTCAGAATTATTCAAATATTTACCTAAATCTCCCCTCCTAGGTTGTGAGTTATGACCATGTCTTCTGAAATTTAAGAAAGATAAAATGGCTCAACATTTAATCTTTTATTGTTGCCTAGTAACTCATTTTTCTCTTAGAAACCATATCGCTTTTCAGTTTAGAGATTCATGTAATTTGTGATTATTGGTATAAGTGAATTCTGAATCCTTAAGAACATGTGTCTAAATCCACACTCAGTGTGCTCTTTACTTTCCCTCTTTAAATGCTATTTTGTGGGTGTAGAATGTGTTTATTAGGACAGTGACATTCCTCCTTTTTCTGATTCTTAAAGACTGCAGAGAATTCTGGTTGGTTAAGCTTTTGCAAGACATGCTTTCTCATTTTCCTGGGTCCAGGGCTGCAGGGCCCTCTGGTGAAGGTGACTAAGGAAAGTCCATAGAGTATTGAAGGATGCCCTGAAGGATGCCCTGGCTAATGAGTCTCATCCTGAGACTCTGTGGTCTTCATCAGCACATTTGGGGTGATGTTTGATGAATAGGTTGAAGTTGTCAGGGGGGTTATTTTGCTAAATATAAAGTGCAATGGATTACAACTGGACGGAAGTCTTTAACAAAACCAAATAACACCTCTGGGAATATTGTATCTATTAGGGCTTTTCTAATTAATTTAGTAAGGGTTGGCATACAATCTGGATTAGGAGCAAGAGTTAGAGGGGCCAGTAAGAGGTGAGGGAAAAGATGTAGGTGAGGCCAGCCCTTCTCAAGATTCCAACATTGTAGATGTCTGTAGCGGAGACCACTACTCTCTCTAGTGCTTGTGACTACCTCCGCTGTATCCATCAGCTTCTCTTTCCTCTCTTATCAATCATCTTTTTGGCTCACACCTTAAATGTCAACCTCTAGATGCTGTTCTCAGACTACCACTATCCTTAGTCTGCATACTCTCTCCAAGGATTCTTACCTACAAACTGTTTCCAAAGGATGCTGGTGACTGTATATTCAGCTGCCTGTCAGATTGCTTTTCTGGTTTGTCTCTGTACCATGACCTCAGCGCATCAAAAGCTGCAAGATTCCTTGGCGATCCCCAGGGAATCTGACCTTGAAGGCCAGCAGGATTTGATTACAAGATTTCCACAGGACTGGGGGAAACAGAGACTCCAGTCTTGGAGGGCACAAACAAAACCTTGCATGCACCGAGACTCAGAGGAAAGGAGCAGTGACCCCACAGGAGACTGAACCTGATAGTGTTGGAGGGTCTCCTGTGGAAGTGTGGGTCAGCAGGGGCTCACCACAGGGATGGGGGCACTGGCAGCAACAGTCTAGGAAGGTTCCCCTTAGCATAAACCCTCTCAGAGGTCACCATTAACCCAAACATAGAGCCTGTAGACCCGAGAGCTGGGTCGCCTCAGGACAAAAAACTACCAGGGAGATAGCACAATACCACCCATCAGCAGATAATCAGATTAAAGCTTTACTAAGCAAGACCCTGCCCACCAGAGCAAAACCCAGTTTTCTCCAACATCAGTCCCTCCCATCAGGAAACTTACACAAGCCTTTTAGCCTCATCCATCAGAGGGCAGACAGAAGAAGCAAGAGGAACCATAGTATCGCAGTGACTAAAACAAAAGCCACATTACATAAAGTTAATCAGCATGAAAAGGCAGAAAGTTAAGTCCCAGATGAAGGAAACAAGGTAAAATCCCAGAAACAATGACATGAAATGGAGATAAGCAACTTTCCAGAAAAAGAATTCAGAATAATGATAATATATATGATTCAGGATCTTGGAAAAAGAACAGAGGCAAAGACTGAGAAGATGCAAGAAATGTTTACCAAAGACTGAGAGGAATTAAAGAACAAACAGAGATGAATAATGTACTAGAAGGAATCCATAGCAGAATAACTGAAGTGGAAGAATGGATAAATGACCTGGAGGGCAGAATGGTGGAAATCACTGCCTCAGAACAGAATATAGAAAAAAGAATGAAGAGAAATGAACACAGCCTCTGGGGCCTCTGGCACAACATTAAACACACCAACATTTGCATTATAGGGGTCCCCAAAGGAGACTAGAAAGGACTTGAGAAAATATTTGAGAAGATAATAGCTGAAAATTTCCCAAACATGGGAAAGGAAATAGTCAACCAAGTCCAAGAAGCACAGAGAGTTGCAGGAAGGATAAACCCAAAGAGGAACACACCAAGATACATAGTAATCAAACTGACAAAAATTAAAGACAGAAATAAAATAGTAAAAGCAACAAAAAATTAAAAGCAACATGAGGAAAATGACAAATAATATACAAGGGAATTCCCATCAAGNAATAGTCAACCAAGTCCAAGAAGCACAGAGAGTTGCAGGAAGGATAAACCCAAAGAGGAACACACCAAGATACATAGTAATCAAATTGACAAAAATTAAAGACAGAGATAAAATAGTAAAAGCAACAAAAAATTAAAAGCAACATGAGGAAAATGACAAATAATATACAAGGGAATTCCCATCAAGCTATCAGCTGATTTCTCAACAGAAACTCTACAAGCCAGAAGAGAATGGCATGATATATTTGAAATGATGAAAGAGAAGAACCTACAATCAAGGATATTCTACCCAGCAAGACTTTTCTTCACATTTGATGGAGAAATCAAAAGCTATCCAGACAAGCAAAAGTTAAGACAACTCAGCAACACCAAACCAGCTTTACAACAAATGCTAAAGGAACTTTTCTAGGCAGGAAACAAGAAAAGGAAAATACCTACCTATAGAAAATAAACCCCAAACAATTAAAAAAGTGGTAATAGGATCATATGTATCAATAATTACCTTAAGTGTAAATGGATTAAATGCACCAACCAAAAGACAGACTGGCTGTGTAGGTGAAAACATGCACACGTATGCTCTTCCACTTACCACATTACTCTGCTTAACCCCCCAAATTGTACGTAATTGTTTTATATTGTTAGGTTAATCATGTTCCCAGTATGGCTTGCAATTGTAATAAATAAATAAATAGACTCGTAGCATCAAAGAAAAACATACTTTAAAACTAAAGAAAAATAATTTCAATGAATGAAAATACCCTTGTCTTATCAGAGAAAAGGAATATATATTAAAATTTAGGAGCTGAAATTAAAACTGCACAACAAAGGAAACCCTAAGCAAGGTGAAAAGACAGCCTTCAGAATGGGAGAAAATAATAGCAAATGAAACCACTGACAAACAACTAATCTCAAAAATTTACAACCAACTTACGCAGCTCAATTCCAGAAAAATAAACGACCCAATCAAAAAATGGGCGAAAGANGGGTCTCCCGCATTGTAGGCAGACGCTTTACGGTCTGAGCCACCAGTTAAGTCCATTTCATGCAAAGATGGGCATAATAAAGGACAGAAACGGTATGGACCTAACAGAAGCAGAAGATATTAAGAGGAGGTGGATCACAGAAAAAGCAAGAGAATTCCAGAAATACATCTACTTCTGCTTTATTGATTATGCCAAAGCCTTTGACTGTGTGAATAACAAGAAATTGGGTGCCACAGGGTTTTTATTAATCTTGAACTACTTTAATTTCTAGACTGAGTAGATTCCTGACCTACGAGTATCCTACATTTGAACTCCTAGGATAGCAAATTTTCTGGAGACTTAATACAATTACTATGATTTTTGTTATTGCTGCTTCTGTTGTTACCTAGAATTACCAGAGCAAAAAGGCTCCCATTCCAGGCTCCCATTAATGGCAGGTGGATAATTTCACCCCTTATTTCACCCATGGTAACACTCTTTTCAAGTGGTTTGGCTTGAGTTGAGAAACTCTGACATACTTTCTACATTTTTCTTGAGACTATGATTTATTCTTCCCTTACCCTGCACAATAATTAATCCTCAAGGCTTTGGTTGCTAAATTCACATTTTCTTTCAGGGATTTACAAGATTTTGCTCTTAGTTATCATTTACATTATTTTTTGTTTATTTTCATTAAAAAATTTCATCTTGTGTTGTTTTGTTTTGACTTTAAGAAGAATTTCTCTCTATTATTAATCTTTAAAATTAAGTCTTTTACAGCACAGATAGTTTCTCTTTCTTTTTAGCTCAGTTAGATGTTTAACTGACAATAATTGTTGTTTAGTTACAACATATTCAGGATCTAGGCATTTTATTACAATGAGAAGGCATTTTGGAATTTCTAGTCTTCCAAGCTATCAGAAGAGATGTCTCTCATCTTAGATTTTTTATTTTAATAAACCATGTTTTCTTTTTTATTAAAAAATTTTAAACTTTTTATTTTGTATTGGGGTAAAGCTGATTAACACTGTTGTGATAGTTCAGGTGAACAGCAAAGGGACTCATTCATTCATATACATGTATCCATTCTCCCCCAAACTCCTTTCCCATCCAGGCTGCCACATAACATTGAACAGTTTCATGTTTCATGCGTTATACAGTAGGTCCTTGTTGGTTATCCATTCAAAATATAGCAGTATGTATATTGTCCATCCCAAACTCCCTAACTATCTCTTACCCCCATTATTCCCGCTGGCAAGCAAAAGTTCATCGTGTAAGTCTGTATTTATTTCTTAAACTATGTCGTCTTTATTGACTTCTTTCCTGAAGCTAAATAACAATCCAGAATCCTTGTGTGTGGTTGAAAGGCAGAGGAAAAATTGTTTCCCAATAACTGATTTGCAGTTTCCAGAATCTATCTTTTTAGTCAAAGTTGAGACTATATATGTCCATCCCTGTTAATGTCTTGACTGCATTCCTGGTTTCCATAACTCCATAAAAATTATCAAGTGGTAAAGTTGTTTGGCATTTTCTCTCTCTGTTTTTGTCTATATAATCCATTTGGATCTGGAAGTGTCCAGATGCTATCTCCTGATCTCTCTTGGAATTCAGCTTTTCTTACTAGCTGATTGAAGACTATTTCTTTTAATAGAGAAGTAGAAGTTTTAATACACAAATTGTGGATGAGTTGGCAGGTGAAAGATTGCCATATGAGTGGCTTCTCTTATCAATAAGAGAAATCCATAGGCTATGAGTCTTATGCTCACACAGCTCTAAGTCATTTAACTTTGTGTGTGTCCCTCCTGACTTGACCTTCTTCATGATGTGGACATCTGGGTGCTTTTCAGGAACATCTGCCACTCCCTGGCCTCTCTTTCTGTGCTTTCCCTGCTACTTCTCGGTGAGTTTCTCCTAAAGGAAGGTGTGCTCTATTCCCCTGATGCCCGGGTCCCATTGCCAAGCTCCCTATTTTACTGTAGTCATGGGGGCTCTTGGAGTTCTACAAACTAGGGTTCCTGCTAAGTATTACAGGATCCTGGTGTGGGGCACATATTTAAAGCTTTAGAGGTAAAATACTGGTATGCATGTGGCTGGCTCTGTTGGCTCCACAAAGCTGGGCAGCAGAATAAGGATGAAGAAGTCAACCCATAGTTCAGAACTCTGAGGTTAAGCCCCATCAGATTTCAGGGAGACCAGGCACAGAGGTACCTGGATACCATAGTGATGCCCTGAAGTTTGAAGTAATAGTCCATCATCCAAGGCAGGAGCTTCTTGGTTGCTTGAGGCCTGCTGCAGCTTTTAAACTGGTGGTGTTTGTTTGTTTATTTTTGCTTTTTAGCTTTATGCTTCACCCATGTGCCTTGAGTTCAAAGCAGTGGCCACACTGGTTTCCTCAGGGTCATAACTCCTTGGCAGAAGCAGCCAATGTGGACTAAAGGGAGGGTTAAAAGGATCTGACTTTTCCAGGGATCCTGGCCTCCTCTTGTCTTCTTGTTATTATTGCCACATAGAATTGGGCAGAGATCTTGCTCACAGGTCCCCAAAGAGACAAAGGAATAGAGGGAGCATTTGTTTGAATTCTGATGAGAAGTTATGACATGAGTAAAGGGGAGGAAAAGAAGAAGTATATTATCCCACTGCATATTTCTGCAGCTGCGACAGTAGATGTGTGTTGCAGTTTGGGTGCAGTACACATATCCAGCAGCGAAAACCTTGGTGTCATATTCCTGTGTCCTTGCTTGTCTGTCTTCCCCTACTAGGATAAGAATATTTTTAGCCCAGGGACACTGTTTTATCTTTAAATCCTGCCTACCCCACTTAGTGGGTGTTAAGGCCTTGGGCAATTTCATTCATTCTAAGTCTTTGTTTCCTCATCTGTGAAATGGGAATGATATAACAGTACTTACCTCAGAGTGTTGTGTTGAAGATCAGAGCAGGTCAAATGAATGCTCAATGAATGAAGCACATTTTCACTCCATTTTATTCCATTTCAAAAAGTTCAAACAGTGTGGGATTGTGTGTAATGGCCCAAGTTCTCCCATCATGAGTGGTTGGAGAAAAAAACCAGTGACCCACCCTTCCTTGACTTTCCCATTTCCCTCTCCCATCTAGATTCTCATGGGCTAGGATTGGGTAGGGATGGGGAACCCCACACTGCTGAAAAACTGCCTTTAAAGTCATCAGAACCAAAGGTAAGGAGCCAGAATCAAAGATTACCTTGTTTTTTGGAGTGTATCACTGGCTATTGTCCCCATCAAACAAAGCCCTTTCATCAGAGGTTCTTAAAACACTTTTTTTCCCTCCTTTATTTTCCTTTGAAATAAGCTGGGCAACAATTAATTTCAGAGAGAGAGAGAGAAAGATAATTCAACAAGGATCTATTACTACTCTCAGCTTCTATTGCTGTAATGAAAATCTATTTCCTTTCCCTTTTGTGTCCCATATAATTTAATGCCCATTTTATTAATGGTCTGAAATAATTACGGAACCCTTTGTGATTCTCAAGTATGTTTCATTTAATTGTGCAATAAATGCCTAATCTCTTCCTCCATCTGAAGCTATTATGGCGTTAAAATTAACAATTATGCAGCAATGCGCCGGGGTCCATAGAAATCACTCCAGATAACTAGACATATATAAATCATTCATGAGAACAATTTCTGAAAAGAGACGGAGGGGGAAAAAATTGTGTTGAAAATGACATTGGGAAGCCAAGGGCCCAGCCTGTAAGAAGATAGTAACACCTTTAAAAAATCTTTTTTCTTTCCTTTTTTGTTATTATTATTTTATTAATTGTGTATGTGGCATAGCCCTCTCCCCCACTTCTATTAGCCTGACAGATATTTTCAGAATTAATTAACTGTTAGCTCTGAGGATAAATTGTTCATTATCAATTTTCCCCCCGCTTTCTTTCTTTCCTTTTATAATTTTTCTTTTTCTTTCAGGCCAGCAATTACACTCCCTGCCTTTTTCCAGCAGCTCCTGTTCTGCACAGCTATCCAAATGGGAAAAGTGCTTTTTCTTTCATCCCTATTCACTCCTCCTCTTCTCCCTTTTGTGGGATTTAATAACCATGGCTGATAGGCTCATGCTGGACAGAGAGGTTAAGTTTGTTGTCTCAGCACTTTGCTGACAGGGGATAGTGCAGGAATTCTGTAACTTCTAACCAGCCCTGTGGGGTTGCCTAGGACTTGGCCCACACAGGCATAGTCTATAAACAGTGTTCAGAAACCCTGCAGCTCCAAACATTCTGCTTATCTAAGAGCACTCTCATTGGCGCTGCTAAAGCCCCCTGTCTTTTTAAACATTCCTGAATCCCAAGAGATTCCCAGCAAGCAACTCCATCCCACGCCCTGCCCCAGGACTGGTATGTGCATGCATGCAAACACAAACACACACACAGATGCACACACACGCACACAAATGCTTGCTATGCAGCAATAAGCAGGATCAGAAAACCAAGTGCTCTCAGGGGCAGGTAAGAAATATAGATGAATGAAGTGGGTGAAATGGGGAAAACTGGAGATCCCATGCCCTACCTGAAGCAGGCAGCTGCGACCCAACTTCCAGCCATTGTTGCCTTTGGGGAATGCAGGCTTGATGTGGCCAACTCTTCTGACACTTCAAGGGAAGCCTGAAATTTGGACTTCCCTGGTGGTCCAGTGGTTGGGAATCCACCTGCTGATGTAAGGGATGCAGGTTCCATCCCTGGTCTGGGGGGACTCCACATGCCCTGGGACAGCTGGGCCCATGCACTGCAGGTGCCCTAGAGCCCATGCTCTGCAACAAGAGAAGCATGTTACTGCAACCAGAGAGTAGTCCTCACTTGCCACAGCTAGAGGAAGCCCTCACACAGCAACGAAGACTCAGCGCAGCCAAAAATACATCAATCAATAAAAATTTTTTAAAAAGAGAAGCCTGAAATTTTAATATGTCAACTAATTGTTGATAATGAATTTAGAAAAATTGAAAACAACATAGGCTAAATAGGCAGGATGGATTCTGGCTGGGACTGCAACTTGTGGGCACTGAAAGATTGATACTTATTTCTTGAATTGGGTCCAGCAGAAGGTTCCTGGAAGGGATGGGCTGAGCCCGCCGTCCCTTGGCTGTCCATGCTCCTCAAGCCCCAGGGCTTGGGTCTTTTGGGTCTGGGGAATGTGTCTAATGTTGCTCTGAAGGTTGAGCTCCATAATGAAAAGGATATTGGGGGAGAAGAGGGATCACCTTTGATTTCCTGTCAAATGTTCACCAGTTCTAAATCATTAGTTTAAGTACAGAAGAATCATTGGGCTGGTAGTTGAGGTTGACAAGTCCATTTGTGCTCATGTTTCTGGTGATTTAATAAGTGATTTGGCTCCATATTAATTGATGGCTCATGGGATTTAGAGTTCAAATGTGCTTGGTGTGATGATGCCAGAAATATGGGCTTGTTGATGATAGTTAAAATTTATAGAGAACATACTACCTATTAGGCCCTAAACCATGTAATTGATATTAGATTAATTTAATCATCTTTGTAACCTTTTTAGATAGGTATTATTATCATTCCCATTTCACAGGTGAAGAAACTGAGAAGTAAAGGAACATGTAGCAGACGATTTAGTGTGAAGAGCAAAGGCAACATTCAAAGCCATAGCTGTCTGAGCCCAGAGCTTGCTTGGCACTTGGTAAAACTAAGCAAAATCAAACACAAAGGTAGGACATGACTAGAGAAAATTTAGTAAATGATAACATTAAAAGCACATCAACACAGAACTAAACAGTTTATAACGTTTCAATGTTCATTATATAACTGGGAGATGTGTTCGCTATTATGGACAGCAAACTGATAAACATGTCAATATCATTGTACTTCTTTCCAGGGAAGCCAGGCGTGCAGAAATCTATGGGGTCGCAAAGAGTCACATATGAGTGAGCAACTGAACTGAACCAAACATCCTCACCAACAGGTCCTCTGTCATTTTATTGGTTACCTAGCGTTCTTTCACAAGATAGAGATACACTAAAATGTCAGACTTCATGGTTTTCATCTAACTTTTAGTTAAACCTTTCTTCTAAAACAAACTGATTTTTTTGCTCCCAAGGTTAAGTGAAAAGCCACCTTAATTCATGCTGACACATCCCCATAGAATAAAACATTGACTGGGCTGATACTTTGGGATATCAGGGAAGTTTGACATGCAAATCCCTTATAAGTCTTTCTACCATTTNAGTTAAACCTTTCTTCTAAAACAAACTGATTTTTTTGCTCCCAAGGTTAAGTGAAAAGCCACCTTAATTCATGCTGACACATCCCCATAGAATAAAACATTGACTGGGCTGATACTTTGGGATATCAGGGAAGTTTGACATGCAAATCCCTTATAAGTCTTTCTACCATTTCAGTATTCATTAATTAACTGCTTATACAAATAAAAGAGCAGGAGCTAATTCTTAATATTAATACTTCCAGCTACTTATTTTACTCTAGTTTCTGTCTCTTTTTATAAGTACTATCCCTAGTTTTCTCCTCCAGTAAAAAATGAAGCATTCTATCTGCAGTTTGCATGTATGTAGCCTGGAATCACCAGCAGCACAGTTTCATTTCAGAATTTTGTGATTTTCCTGGTCAGCAGTCTTAGACTGCTCAATAAAGAGCACTACTAAATTTTGTTACCAAACTTGTGACTCAGATATCTAACGCTCTACGTTTGGCTTACAGATAAAATGCCTTTAAGAGAAACACATTAAATGTTTAAACAGAATATCCACTTCTAAACAATAAATCACCTGGGACTTGCTTTCAGTGGTAGACTATCTATCCCACCCCTGAAGACCTTTAAAAAATAGGATAATAATAAAAAGCTGACATTTATTGAGCACTTATGATCTGTGAGGCACTGGGCTTTGCAAGCATTAATTTATTTGCTTTCACAGTAATCCGACGAGGAAGGTTTTTTTTTTTTTTTTATCCTATTGAACAGATAAGGAACCAAAGCTTAGAGAGTTTAAGTAATTTGCCCAAGGTCACACAGGTAGTAAATGGAAGAGTCTGTGTCCCTCACAAGCCGGTCTCTTAATCACTGAGCTAGAGCACGCAGTGCCTTGATTGGTGTGGAAACTGTCCCAGGAACAAAGGCAATGGGACTCCTGGCCACAGAGCATTCACAGGATAGGGAACATGTGTACACCTGCGGCAGACTCATGTTGATATATGGCAAAACAATACAATATTGTAAAGTAAAAATAATAATAATAATACAAATAAAGTGAGTGCAGAGGCCTCACTCATGCGTTGTTGGTGCATTTTGAGGAGTCCATATGTAGTTTTGATACCATGTAACAACTTCACAGGACACCAACCAACGTACCTGAGAGCCGCAAGTCCTGCCCATCCCAATGCTGCAAAGCTTTGGTGTCCAGAGGGGCTTCTTGGGGCCTGCTGTGATCTTGGGGATGGTAATATATTCCTCTCAGAGGCAGAATTCAGGGGCGACATGTTATTACCTTGCCTTGCAATTGTTTTCTTTTTAATTTCCATTTGAAAATTTATTTCCTGTGAGAATGAACTGACTGGAAGTCATTTGTGCCTGGGAAGGAAGGTGAATTTCTTATTAACTCTCCCAGGTAATGGGCAGCTGTAGCTTGGACTGTGGGGAGGACTGGAATTGCTGAGGGCTGGGGAGGGCGAGGGAGCACTCGTGGGGAGGGGGCTGGTGATGGATGCCCAGCAGCCCAGGCAGCAAGCAGCATGCTGAGGGTCTGAGTGATGTGGTCTGGAGGGCAACACAATGCTTGAAGTTTTACACAAAAATCTAGACAAGGCATCTCCTTGTCTTTCTTGTGGCTGAAACAGAGACTGTATTAAGAAAAACAAACAAAATGAATAATTTTAAACAATTATAAAAAATCCCTTTTTTTTAAAATTTGGGTGCACTGGGTCCTAATTGTGGCAGGTGGGATCTAGCTCCTTGATGGGGGATCGACTCCAGGCCCCCTGCACTGGGAGCAAGNAGTGATGTGGATGAACACAGAGTCTGTCATACAGTGTGAAGTATATCAGAAAGAGAAAAACAAATATTGTATATTAATGTATATATGGAATCTAGAAAGATGATACTGATGAACCTATTTGCAGGGCAGAAATAGAGACACAGATAAAGAACAGACCTGTAGACACAGAGGGGGAAGGAAAGAGTGGGACAAACTGGAAGAGTAGCCTTGACATATATACACTCCCATGTGTGAAATACATAGCTAGTGGGGAGCTGCTGTATAGCACAGGGAACTCAGCGAGGTTCTCTGTGATGACCTAGAGGAGGGCAATGGCAGGAAGTGTGAGGGAGGCTCAAGAGGGAGGAGATATATGTATACTCATAGCTGACTCACATTATTGTACAGCAGAAACCAACACAAAATTGTAAAGCAATTCTACTCCAATTAAAAAACACACATGCAAAGAGATGCACTTCTCCTTAGGTCTCAGTTCCAAGTTTTGGATCTAAACCCAGCAGTTTGCTTAGTAGAGATCAAACTGGAACCACCACATTACATTGCATTTCTAAATGACAGGATTTCTCTTCCCAGTTAAGTCGTGACCAATAAGAATATATATGGTATAAAAAAGAATACTATTTTGTTTTTATAAACTAAGTATTGTAAAAGCACATTCACCTCCAATGACTTGCACATTTAAGTAAACTCCTTTCTCTCTTTCTTTCTTTCTTTCTTTTTTTTTTCTTTTTCTATTGGCAGGGGAAAGGTAAGGGAAGGTGGGAAAAACTATTCCTGGGAAGATTAAACATTCTGAAAATTCATGTTGACCTCTGATTGGGATAGAGGCTGGTTGTCTTGGAAGAAAATCTGGGTACAGAGACTCTACCTAGGAGTCCCTCATGCCTGTCAAAGTTATCATCTTTCACCTAGAGGAATGGGCACTGACCTTTAGTTTCTCAAAAATATTTGTTGTGATTATCTAAAAACATTGTATAAAAAACAAATTGACAAATACTACATAAAAATGTATCTTGGGCTGAGGCTTAGTTGGTGGGAGTGGTAGTAGCTGATGTGGGTACATAAGAGAGTTGTGTACTAAATACATTGAATTATTTATTTCTAAGAAAAATAGTCCTACTGAGCATCTTTCAATATGCTCCATTCCCTAGAGATTTTTCTAAACCCAGACTCTTTGGTGACCTGTCCTTTATCAGCTTAGCTGTTTAATTCCTGTTGCCCTTTTATTAATTCTGGGCATGTGTTATCTTAGTAAGAGTTGGTTTCTGTCAATTTCCTCTACTTATTGTTACTGGGACTGTATTTAAGATCTTCCATTTCTGTGGGTTTATTTAGGACCCACCACTAATTTCATGAAATAATTATCCTTTCTTTGGCTTTTCTGTTCCTAAGTGCCTAACATAGAAAGTTAAGTATTCTATATTGCAACAGGGGGATAAGTCACCACTGTTCATTGCTGTATCTTCCAGGGACCTTGATTTTATATATATATNAATTTGGAACCAGTCTGTTGTTCCATGTCCAGTTCTAACCATTGCTTCTTGACCTGCATACAGACTTGGCAGGAGGCAGGTCAGGTGGTCTGATATTCCCATGTCTTTAAGAATTTTCCACAGTTTGTTGTGATCCACACAGTCAATGAAGCAGAAGTAGATGTTTCTCTGGAACTCTCTAGCTTTTTCAATGATCCAACAAGTATTGGCAATTTGATATATGTATAATTTGGATGATTTATATGATTGTACAGCAGAAAGCAGCACAACATTGTGAAACAATTTCCCTCCAATTAAAAACATTTTTAAAAAGGAAAGTAAACATAACAAAACAAAACAAAAATAAAAACAGTATAACAAATACAAAAAAAAGAAAGAGAAATGAACCCAAAATCCATAAGTATTTTATCTGGAGCATTCCAAGTATCAAGGATTCAAGGTTTAAATACTTTTTGCCTAACTAATTCTAGAATCACAATGGAACAATTTCAACAGTCAAGGAATGAGACAGAATTTGAAGTAATGTGAAGTGATAGCATTAGTTCATGTTTCCTTCATTGACTGAGAGCTAAATTGGTATCCTCTTCAACCAAAGGCAATTACAAATGTTAAGTGATTACTGAGAATTTGATGGTGGAAACTGCTCGCATTTATTTTGAGTCATTCCCAAAGATTTCAAAAGGGCTAGAATAGAGCAGTTCTCTAGAAATGTGGTAAGAGATGAAAATTTCACTGTCACTCACATAATAATGTAACTGTGATTACAGTTTGTATTCATGATTATTGGGTGGGAGGGGGATCTTTTGTATTTCTTATCATTTATGACATTTCATGGAGCTTGGTGACTTACTCTCTTTTTATCTTCACTCACAATTAGTTTTCATTAATAGTGCTTTCACACCTAAAAATTATCATTCTCCTTATTTCTTTTTTAAATTTCTTGCTCATGTAACCACCCCTATNGGAGGGGGATCTTTTGTATTTCTTATCATTTATGACATTTCATGGAGCTTGGTGACTTACTCTCTTTTTATCTTCACTCACAATTAGTTTTCATTAATAGTGCTTTCACACCTAAAAATTATCATTCTCCTTATTTCTTTTTTAAATTTCTTGCTCATGTAACCACCCCTATTGTCAAACTGAATCCTGCGCTAGTCTGAGTTCCACCCTTGGGAGGAGCTCCTCTGTGACCCACAGGGCTGGGTCACTGAGGGCCCCTGGCCACAGTTACTTTCCTTTTCCACTTCATTTCTTGACATTAATTTCAATAGATTTGTTTTTTTCCAACCCTTACTGAAAAACTCCTATTCATTTTAAAACAACAATTTGAACTTTAGTCTATTTTAAAGTATTCTAAGTAGTTCTGGCTTTTGAGATTAGCCTTTTTATATGTGTCTTTCTTTATCTTTTGAGCAATGACAATGAGTGCCCCTAAAGTTTGCGAAAAGTCAGACCTCAACACCGAGTTGCTTCCATTTTGGGTTTGCAATCCAGGATTTAAAACCATATGGATCATGGATTTAATATTTGCCTGTGATATTTCTCTTTCCTTCCTACTATACCCATAAAACATTTCTCTTTTATATACTAATAAACTTTCCATAGCAGTTAGTTAAAACTGTACTTTTTTTTTTTTTTTTTTTGGACCAGTTTATATTAATGGCTGTAGAATTCATTTTATTTATTTTTTAAGTTTAAATTTTTATTTTTTAGTTTGTTTTGCTTTACAGTACTGTATTCATTTTGCTATACATTGACATGAATCAGCCACGAGTGTACATGAGCTCCCGATTCTTACCGCCCCCCCAACACCATCCCTCCGGATCATCCCCGCACATCAGTCCCAAGCCCCCTGCATCGAACCTAGACCGGCAATTCATTTCACTTATGATATCATACATGTTACAATGCCACTCTCCCAAATCATCCCACCCTCTCCCTCTC
>SJYA01000218.1:109492-172647 GCA_006410615.1 Neotragus moschatus
CTCCCTCCCCTCACCATCCCTCCGGATCATCCCCACGCATCAGTCCCAAGACTTCTGCATCGAACCTAGACCGGCGATTCGTTTCACTTATGATATCATACATGTTACAATGCCACTCTCCCAAATCATCCCACCCTCTCCCTCTCCCACATAGTCCAAAAGGCTGTTCTACACATCTGTGTCTCTCTTGCTGTCTCGCATACAGGTTTAACACTACCATCTTTCTAAATTCCATATATATGTGTTAGTATACTTTATTGAGGTTTTTCTTTCTGGCTTACTTCACTCTGTATAATCGGCTCCAGTTCCATCTACCTCATTAGAACTGGTTCAAATGTATTCTTTTTGATGGCTGGAAATAAAAACAAAAATAAACAAATGGAATCTAATTAAAATTAAAAGCTTCTGGTTTTATATTATAATTTAATCTTGAAAGTGTTTGCTGACAGAAGTACAGGTAGATGAAAAGATGACTCCATCCATTTGTAAGGCCTGGAAACCAAGGATATAGAAGAAATTAAAGTTAACTTAAGAGGGGAAAAAATGAATAGTAAGTGAGGAAAAAATTTGAGGAAGAAATGTAAAAGATAAAGTACTGTATTCATTGACACAAGTTAAGTAATAGGACTCTAAGCAAAAATACAGAAAGGGTTCTCTGTTCCTTGGTAGCAACTGCAAACTTGTACTATTTGTTAAAAAACCAACCAAATAAGAAGTGAACATGAACCATTCTTCTTGCTTTAATTTGGGCTCACTCATTTATTTCTCATTTTATTCATTTTGGGGGCTTCACAGGTGGCACTAGTGGTAAAGACCGTGCCTGCCAAAGCAGGAGCCGCAAGATATGCAGGTTTGATCCCTGGATAAGGAAGATCCCCTAGAGAAGGGAATGGCATCCCACCCTAGTATTCTTGTCTGAAGAATCCCATGGACAGAGGAGCCTGGCGGGTTGCAGTCCATAGTGTGGCAAAGCACGGTCACGACTGAAATGACTTAGCATGCATGCATTCATTTTTTAAATTTGTTGTTGTTGCTAAGTCGCTTCAGTCGTGTCCGACTCTGTGGAACCCCATAGATGGCAGCCCACCAGGCTCCCCCGTCCCTGGGATTCTCCAGGCAAGAACACTGGAGTGGGTTGCCATTGCCTTCTTCAATGCATGAAAGTGAAAAGTGAAAGTGAAGTCGCTCAGTCATGTCTGACTCTTTGCGACCCCATGGACTGCAGCCTACCAGGCTCCTCCATCCATGGGATTCTCCAGGCAAGAGTACTGGAGTGGGGTGCCATTAATTCATCATATATTGGGCATCTGGGTATCGTGCTAAATTTAGAAAGTACCGATGGCCTCCCATCCTCATAGAACTCATGGTGTTATCCACTGCGTTTATCAGTTTGTCCATGCACAGCAGAAAACAATTACCTGGAAACTTGTCCAAAAAATCCTTTCATCAGGCTCAGTAATTTTGCTGAAGTGTTATACATATGTAATAGACACACATACATACATACATGCACACATATATTTAAATGTGTAAATATATATTTATAACATATAGTCCTTTGTATGGTGGTAACCCTGCAATGAACTGAATTTTTATTGGATTATTGACTATTACTTCCCATTTGCTCCCCATTAATTCACTCTGTTAATCTCCTGTGATATGACCACTAAGAGGTTATGACTTTTCTCCTGGTTGTCTGAAGCAATGACCTTTTCCAGTTTCATACTGTCCTAGAATACGGGGCATGGTCTCTGAAATGTTTTTGGAGCATTGGATAGTGTTGAATACACCTCCTTCCTGACCCGTCTTCTCCCTTCCTGTGTTCCTATCCTGGGCAGGATTATGGACCTTAGGGTCAGTCCAAACTCATGTCCAGTTCTTGCTCTGCCACTTTGTGATTTTGTGACTGAGGAAGCATTCACTTCATCTCTTGTGCCTCTATTTGCGCATCCATCCAGCGGCCATGGCACTACTCCCTATCTCCCAGGGCTTCAGAAGGTGAGGATGAAATGAGATAATATGTATGAACAGTGAACTCTGACTCAATCTCCTGTCTTCCCTCCAAGTGTGTCCTTCGTCTAGGTCCTTGAATTTGAGCCTCAGTCATCTCACCCAAGACTGTGTCTTTCAGATCCCATATTTTCCTTTGGCTTTGTTAACACCTCTATGTGAATGAAAATGACTCTCCAATCATTATTTCAAATTCTACCCTCTCTCCCATGTTAGTCCCACCACACTACACAAGTGCTCAGCAGATATGAATAAGGACAAAACCTCCATTTTTCAGAAACAACCTAGGATAGTGTTAAGGGTTCACCCTCACTGTACTGTGGCAAAGGACTGCTAAGATGGGCTAAAGCTAGGGTGGCCATCTGTCCCAGTTGTCAGGCTACTCCCAGATACTGTCCCAGCCCAAGGTCCTGTTCAATGAGCACCACTTTTCACTCTCAGTAGCATCACAGCTGGGAGAATATATTATTTGGTCACCTTAGTTAAGACTAATGTTTGAACAAAATTGGCTGGCTGAGTCACTCCATTTACTTCCTTGTTTGGTCTTTTACTGGACAAATATTGAACTTTTCTTCTATGTCAGGTTCTGGGACCAGAGAACTGAATGACATGTAATCTCCTCTTGAGAAATTCACAGATCAGTAGATGAGACATATAGTAAGCCAATGAATATAGAAGAGCGTGATCAGTGCCCTGATAGAGGCTAACCCAGGATGCCATAGGAATGCAAAGGAAGGAGAGACAGACAGCCAGACAGACATAAGTTGAGGGGATACAGATGGATCTGGGGAGGGGACAGGCTTTCCAAAAGGGGTTCCAGAAAACACTGGCATTATGAGGTTAACATATTAGACTAAGGGTTTAGGAGAAAGTGTTAATCGTTTAGTTGTATCTGACTCTTTGTGACACTATGGACTGTAGCCGCCAGGCTCCTCTGTCCATGGAATTCTCCAGGCAAAAATACTGGAGTAGGGCGCCATGTCCTCCTCCAGGGGATCTTCCTGACCCAGCGATTGAACCTGTGTCCCCTACATTGCAGGCAGATTCTTTACCATCTGAGCCACCAGGGAACATCCCCTAAACATCTGAGCTACCAGGGAACATTCTATAAACACCAGGGTTTAGGGAAGGGAGGGGAAAAACCAATTCAGGCATTTATAGAGATGGGGGTTTTATCTGCATCACATTCCAGGCTGCAGAAAATTCCTTAGCAAAAGGAAAAAAAAAAAATGTGCCACAATTCCAGCGATGTTTCCTTCGTTCTACAAAGCTATTCACTTCCTCCTGCTTGATAGCAATGTTCCAAAGATCTTCCTTATAAAGAGAAGTTTAAAAATGGCATTCCAATTAAGACATAATTTCCAGACCATTTGGAATTTTTCATTAATTTTTTAATGTAGTTTGTCATCTAAGGGATTTTATTTTGCTGATTTTTTTTTTTTTTCCCAAGAGAATAGGTGCAGCAAAATGTCTTCAGCCATCCCTGAGGATAGGGTGATGAATAAGATTTTGTGCTCAAAATTAGCTGCTATCTCACCTGTGGGTAGAATCCCATAAACTGAGGCTTTAAAGACCATTTGTTAGCACTGCCCCAGCAGCTTCCACACCCACCACCCCTTGCACAGCCGTCCCCTTAGCTATCTCCAGCTACAGAGAAGCCTAGGGAAATGTTTGAGAAATGCCTGAATCCCACTTAATAGGATATGTAAACTCTAGATTTTAGTGGGTACATAGTTTTCTTGACTGAGATTTTGTGTAGTTTTGAATTTGTTGCTTTTACCATACAAAACTCTTGATCTCTAACAGAATCTGAGCTAACTTGAGCAAAAATATAGACACTTATTGGAAGGATATTGAGTAGATCACAAAATCTACTTGACAACCAAGGCCACACTTGTTGAGTCTGCTAAGGGCGCCAGCTGGCATAACAGATAATAGTCTGTGCCATTTGACTGCCCAGAAACTCACCCCTGTATTTCTGGACCCTGGGCTCCCTCAGGGCCCCAGTGAACTCTCTCTATTTTCCCCGGGCCTTTGTGGCACTCACTGTCAACTCAGCTGAGGCAGGGTCTTCTGACTGATTGAGCCTGGGTTACTCATCTAAGTAGGCTGGTAGAAGAAAGTTTTTCTTGCCCTTAGGGTCTGTCTCCCATCTGTCTTGGGATTTCTGCCCCAGATAGGGCTATTTGTGATACAGTGAGGGAAAAAAGATAATCCAGATGCATTACAGCCCTAAATATGAAGGGTAAGACGATAAAGCTTCCAGAAGACAATTTGTAAAAGTTTGTTTATGACCTGGAGTAAAGATTCCAAAATAGTGCACAATAAGCAGTAACCATAAAAAGAGATTGATAAGTCGGAGCTCAATAAAATTAAGAACTTCTGTTCACTGAAAGACTTTATAATGATACTGAAATGTAAGCCACAAAGAAATAGAAGACATTTGAGATATTTGTAAGACATTTGAAATATTTGCTATATATATATAAATAAAATACATTATAATATATGTATATAGAAAAACTCATATCTCTATGTATCTATCTAACGTAAAGAATAAGTAAAAGAGAGACAAATATTTTTCTTTAAATGGGCAAAGATGTGAACAGGAACTTCAATGAAGAGGGTGTCCAAACGTCTAGTAACATACAAAAAGATGCTCAACTTCTTAGTCATCAGAGGAATACCCATTCAAACCATAATGAGGGGCTTCCGGGGCATTTCCAGTGGCTAAGACTCTGAGCTCCCAATGCAGAGGACTGGGGTTTAATCCCTGGTTAAAGAACTAGATCCCAGAAGCCACAAGTAAGACCCAGTGCAGCCAAATAAATAAATAAATAAATAAAAATAGTTTTTTTTTTTAACCCACAATCCATAATAAGATGCTATAATGTATATCAGAATGGCTGAAATAAAAAAGACTGAAAATAGTAGGTGCTGGTGAGGATGTTGAGAAACTGGAACATTCATATATTGCTGATGGGATTGATACAACTATGCTGAAAAACAATTGGCAGAATCTAATGTACACCTACTCTATAACTAAGCAATTTCACTCTTAGGTATAGAGCNAATAAATAGTTTTTTTTTTAACCCACAATTCATAATAAGATGCTGTAATATATATCAGAATGGCTGAAATAAAAAAGACTGAAAATACTAGGTGCTGGTGAGGATGTTGAGAAACTGGAACATTCATATATTGCTGATGGGATTGATACAACTATGTTGAAAAACAATTGGCAGAATCTAATGTACACCTACTCTATAACTAAGCAATTTCACTCTTAGGTATAGAGCTGATGTGTACAAATGTCCATCAGAAGACAAGTACACAAATGATCAAAGCAGCTTTAGCAGCTTTATTCAAAATAGCTCCAAACTGAAAAATCTAATCATGGCCGTCAACAAAACACAAAAATAAGTTTCGGATATTCATGCAATGAAATGCTGTTTGGCAACAGCTATGAGTTAATCTTATAGACATGATAGTGAGCCAAAAATAAAAAAAATCCCAGAAACACAAGAGTATATACTATATGATTTCAGTGAAGTGATTTTCAAAAACAAGTGAAACCATTCTACAGTGATGGAAGTCAGAAAAGTGGTTCCCTTTAGAGTAGTTGAAAGAGGCCAAAGGGAAATTTCTAGTGTCTTGGAAATGTTTTCTATCTTGATCTTGAGATTTGTGCACTTTACTATATGTAATACTTCAATAAAAATATTTTTTAAAATGGCTAATGCTCTATTTGTTTTTCTCAAATAGATTTTTCTATATGGTAATAATTAGATTAGCAAAGAAGAATCTATAATGAAAATTGAGTCTCTTACCCCAACTCTCCTTTTATACCAGTACTACTGCTGCTGCTAAGTTGCTTCAGTTGTGTCGGACTCTGTGCGACCCCATAGATGGCAGCCCACCAGGCTCCCCCTTCCCTGGGATTCTCCAGGCAAGAACACTGGAGTGGGTTGCCATTGCCTTCTCCGATCCTAGTACTAATTGCCCGATTTGATTTTAGAAACATTTTCTTCTTTTGATTCCTCTGTCATAACTCTAAATAAATGTTTACACTTTAATTTCTTGCTTTATATACTTTAGATAAGTATATGGATTTTTCACTGTAAATAAAAGATTGGGATCACATACACCTATTTCCCTTTCACTCTACCCAACNGATCCTAGTACTAATTGCCCGATTTGATTTTAGAAACATTTTCTTCTTTTGATTCCTCTGTCATAACTCTAAATAAATGTTTACACTTTAATTTCTTGCTTTATATACTTTAGATAAGTATATGGATTTTTCACTGTAAATAAAAGATTGGGATCACATACACCTATTTCCCTTTCACTCTACCCAACGTTTTATAATTTCAATATTATCTCTTCTTGTATTATAACTTTAAATAATATAATAAACTGTCATATCTGGTCCTGTCAACATTTGACAGTATCTCTCTACTACCAGCTTTATAAGATAAGGATAACAGGCTACACTTTCTTTTACACTTTCTCCCCAGTTCTACCTCTTCCATCAGCTCATTTTTCTTTTTCATTGTCAAAATTGCTAAGGTTTACATTTTGCCCTGCAATCACAAGCAAGTCTTCTGTGCTTTGTTTACAGACAGACACTAAAACATTAAGCAATTAATATTAATATTATATAATTATATATGTTATATATTATTATATAATATTGTATATTATATGTATTATATAATATAATAATTATAATATATAATATTAATATTATTACTATTGGCACAGGGAATTGTAGTTATTATCCTGTAACAACATTTAGTGGAGTATGATTTGTAAAAATAATGAATCACAATGCTATACAACTGAAACTAATATAATATTGCAAGCCAGCTGTACTTCAGTTAAAAACTTCAATATTATTACTACATAAATATTGAATTTTGATGGTCCACATAGTGGGCTAGAATTCTATTTCAGTGATCAGTGNTTATATATATATATATTTAATATTTGTAAAGCATTCTGAACCATGATCAGAAGAAAATAAATAAAATACAGATGTTTATTAAATAAATTTAAATAAAGCTTTAATAATCAATCTTTAGCATGCAGACTAGATCATTTACCTCCTCTTCTCCCCAGGTCTTAGCATCACTACCAACCTGAAGTGAAGATTTGAGCTATCCTAGAAAGAGGGCAGAGAAATTGACAGGCACGAGGAAGACTCATATTTCATTGGGGAAGGAGTGGTCTTCTTGGATATGTATGACCAACCTAGATAGCATATTCAAAAGCAGAGACATTACTTTGCCAACTAAACTCTGTCTAGTCAAGGCTATGGTTTTTCCTGTGGTTACGTATGGATGTGAGAGCTGGACTGTGAAGAGGGCTGAGCCCCGAAGAATTGATGCTTTTGAACTGTGGTGTTGGAGAAGACCCTTGAGAGTCCCTTGAACTGCAAAGAGATCCAAAAAGTCCATCCTAAAGGAGATCAGCCCTGGGATTTCTTTGGAAGGAATGATGCTAAAGCTGAAACTCCAGTACTCTGGCCACCTCATGCGAAGAGTTGACTCATTGGAAAAGACTCTGATGCTGGGAGGAATTGGGGGGAGGAGGAGAAAGGGATGTCAGAGGATGAGATGGCTGGATGGCATCACAGACTCGATGGACATGAGTCTGTAAACTCCGGGAGTTGGTGATGGACAGGGAGGCCTGGCGTGCTGTGATTGATGGGGTCGCAAAGAGTCGTACATGACTGAGTGACTGAACTGAACTGAAAGTGACTATCCAAGTCTCCTAGTCTATCGTGAGGACTGTTCAGGTCAAGGGTCTATTACAGGCTTTCTAATAAGGCAGGAAACATTTAATTTTAGAATGGAAATTATGCTATTCTGTCATTTTGCAAATGGGGACAAAACACAAAATTGCCTATATTTACCCAGCAGTACTCATGTAGGCTATGGTGGAGTTGAGATGAGAAACCTGGTCCATGGGACAAGGCCACCTCTACACGGTACTTATGGTGTGGTATGGTCCAGAAGCAACTTTCTTCTTTTTGTACCACTTTCCTCACACTCTGTAACAGAATTTCCTTCCTAGTCCCTGGATGACGTCACAGGCAAATCCTATACTTTGTTAGTCTCTGTCACACATTAAAATTCTTATTTTCTAACATTGGAAATCTAGTCCAAATTAAAAGTTACATGTCATCTGATGGAAGCATACAACACCTGCAATACAATACTTCTTGGGAAAAATCAAACTTGTATCCAATTAAGTTTCTAGACCTAAAAAGTAGTTTATAGAGAAATGTGCTAAATGACACATAGGAAAGTATAGGAAAATTTAGAATATGCAGAGCTCTATGGAACATATGACTCAATTTCTTTAACAAAAACTTCCAAGTGGAGATAAAGAGGAATGCAGAGTCAATAGACTAAAACACCTTAAAAGACTATTCTCAGTTAAATTATGTCTCTCTGAGTAGGAAATGGCAGCCCACTCCAAAATTCTTGCCTAGGAAATCCCATGGACAGAGGAGCCTGGTGGGCTATAGTTCATGGGGTCGCAAAGTCAGATGACTAAGCAACTGAGCACACACGACTCCCCCAAAAGATATGTTGAAGTCATAACCCCTCGTATCTGTGACTATATCTCTATTTGGAAATAGGGTCTTTGCAACGTAATCAAGTTAAGATAAGGATCATTATGGTGGGCCCCTAATCCAGTACAATTGGGTCCCACAAGAAGAGACAAAAAGACAAGAGACATACAGAGGAAAGACAGCCACATAAAGATAGAGATGGATATTGAAGTTAAACATCCAAAGGCAAGCAATGCCTGGGGCTACCAGAAGCTGGAAGAGTTGAGGAAGGATCCTCCCCTAAAGGCTTCAAGGAGAGCAGGGCCCTGCTAACATCTTGAATTTGAACTTCTGGCCTCCAGAACCATGAGAGAATAAATTTCTGTTGCTATAGTTACCCAGTTGGTGATGCTTTCTTTCAGCAGACCTCAGAAACCAGTACAAAGACCAATAGACCAAATGCAACAACTTTGGATCCTAATTCAAACATAATCACTATAAAAAAAATATGAAATGGATGAGGAAATTTATACACTGGATATTTGATGACATTAGGGAACTATTGTCAAATATTTGGGAGTAGCAATAACAAATAAAGAGTTCTTATATCTTAGACATCCTTGAAAATTTTATAAGATGAAATGGTATAGTGTCTAGGATTTGCTTCAAAATAATACGGAGATGGAAAATGCTTAAGATTGTAAATGAAGGAAGATTGGCCCCAAATTGATAACTTTTGAAGCTGGGAGATAGGTGCTTCAGAGCTTATTATACTCTTTGCTCTACCTTTATGTATGTTTGATTTTTCCACAATTAAAAGGAACAGGAAAAAAGNTTCAAAATAATACGGAGATGGAAAATGCTTAAGATTGTAAATGAAGGAAGATTGGCCCCAAATTGATAACTTTTGAAGCTGGGAGATAGGTGCTTCAGAGCTTATTATACTCTTTGCTCTACCTTTATGTATGTTTGATTTTTCCACAATTAAAAGGAACAGGAAAAAAGTCTAATTTAAGAAAATCTTTAGTGTGACTTAAGTGTTATTTCATTTATACCTTTTCTTCCATTTTCCTGTACCCCACCTCCAAGTTCAGGTCCCAGGTCTGCTCTCTACCTTCTAACCTCCTTGACTTCAGATCAGGGAGGAATTGGAAGAATCATAGGCAAATACCTCTCTACGTTAGGAGGGTCTGTTAGTAAATCTCCTTTAGTTGTCAATGTCCATCTCAATGCAGGAGTCCAAATCTTGCCCCTTTTTCACAGAGTGCTCAACACATAGGTGAGGACTTGGGCAACATAACATTTCCTGATAAGGATGATATTCTGTTTAGCTGACCTCTTGCAAGCATCCTAAGCTCTTGCTTCAATGATAAAGCCCTACGGTGTTCAACGAACTCCCTTTACATAGTTCTCTTGCCATAGTCTTTTCAGGACAACTCTTGCTAGGTTACTTCCAGAGGCATTCTTGTAGCCCATAACGAAGTTCACTAAGCCTTGAACATTATGCAAGATGAAAATTCCTCCTTCAGCTTCCCACTCTCCAGCCAGAAGTTTCCAGGTGCCTTGAATTTTGGGTGACTTATGAGGGCCTCCCAAGAACTCTCTCAAGCCACATTCTGCCAGCAATGAAGGAAGTGAAATGAGGGTCTCTCCTCCTCTTTAATACCCCCAATCTTGCTTAGTCATTCTTTTGGGTTGCTCCTGACTTGACTAAGGTAGGAAAAAAGCACTCCTGACCTTCCTTTCTATATCCTCTGTGCCTACAAATTCCTTTCCAAGGTTCTCCCATAATGCACCCTCTAAGCAGCTACTGTTTGTCCTACTGGAGGAGACAGTTACTGCTTCACTTTGGCCACCTCTTAGCAAGCCTTTCTCTTGCTAAGGGCTCTTAAGATCTTGTGTGTGTGTGCTCAGCCACTTCAGTAGTGTGTGACTCTGCACACTGCAAAGAGACTCTATGGATTGCAGCTTTTCAGGTGCCTCTGTCCATGTGATTTTCCAGGCAAGAATACTGTAGTGGGTGGTTATGCCCTCCTCCAGGGGATCTTCCCGACCTAGGGATCAAACCCGTGTCTCCTGTGTCTCCTGCATTGCAGGGAGATTCTTTACCATTGAGCCACCAGGGAAGCCCTTTAAGATTCTAAAGATATCTTAAAATCTTCCCTAGCTTTGTCAACCATTCAACATTCTGCCATTCTCACTTCCAATCCTCAAACACCCTACAAGGTGTATATTTTTCACAGGTAAGGAAATACACTCTGAAACTTGCCCAAGCTCACTCAGCTTGCAACTTGTGGAAANTCTAAAGATATCTTAAAATCTTCCCTAGCTTTGTCAACCATTCAACATTCTGCCATTCTCACTTCCAATCCTCAAACACCCTACAAGGTGTATATTTTTCACAGGTAAGGAAATACACTCTGAAACTTGCCCAAGCTCACTCAGCTTGCAACTTGTGGAAATTGAATTTGAACCTGGGATGTCTGACTTCAAAGCTAGAACCCTTTGTACTATGTTTCTGAATATTCTGGCTTACATCAAGTTAAATCAATGAAAAGGCTTTTTCAAAAAAAAACTCTCAAGATAAAATACTGGGCATTCCCTCATAGTTGCATAGGACTGCTTCCAGCCCTGTTGCCAGAGAGATATAGTATCCCTAGTCAAACTGTCAAATTTCTGGAACAAAAACAAACAAAATATCATCTGCCAAGGAATACAGCAGCAGACTCAGAGCAGTCATTTCTGTTCTTTTCATAGCATCTGTATGAGCAAGATATTGAGACTATTAACCTTCATTCTACAAACCTCCATCCAGAAAGTTGCCTTGTTTTTGTCCTCAGTCTCTTGCTCTGTCTTCCATAAACATGTTTGGTTACATGTCCATGGGGCCTTCAGAAACTAGAGGAAGAAGCCTGTCTGGGTACCAAGCAAGTTGTTAACACCCATGTTTTCATAACAACTGCTCAGGGACTCGGCCTTCTCTTGGCCCACAAGAAATTCACAACTCTTGCCCTTCAAGCTCTAGAAGTTTGACTACTCTTTCTGCTGCTCTTTCTCCTCACCCAGCAGCCTGGACTACTCCTGTCAATCTCCCACCCTTCAAACGGCCTCCCAGANCTGGGTACCAAGCAAGTTGTTAACACCCATGTTTTCATAACAACTGCTCAGGGACTCGGCCTTCTCTTGGCCCACAAGAAATTCACAACTCTTGCCCTTCAAGCTCTAGAAGTTTGACTACTCTTTCTGCTGCTCTTTCTCCTCACCCAGCAGCCTGGACTACTCCTGTCAATCTCCCACCCTTCAAACGGCCTCCCAGACTTTCAAACCAAATCTAGTATCTTTCACCCTTAAACTATTCTTCTGCCACCATGCCTTTTCCAAGTGAATGATACACCAGAACTGGCTCTATAATGTGTGGGGCCTGGTGAAAAATGAAATGTAGGGCACATGTTGCAAAAACAGCTGGGAATTTCAAGACAGCAATAGCAGGGCACTAAACCAAGTGAGGCCCTGGAGACTTTAATCACAGATTTTCAACTGCTCTGTTATTGGAGTTTACTTTATTCTCATCAGTGGTGTATACTCATCATTACACTGTAAGTAACTTGAGAGCAGAGAATGTGCCTTAATCAGTTCTGTGTCCTGGTGCAAATTCAAGCCAGTACACAGTAGGCATTCAGTAAAGGTTGAATAAATGAAAAAAAGTTCAAGTGTCATGAGTCTTCCAGAACTCTGACTTGTCAAGCTCATTCTGCCTTTAGAGAATGGAAGGAGNGTCACATTGTACACATTAAACTTACAGTGCTATTAATATACATCAACTATATCTCAATAAAACTAGAAAAAAAATAACAGTACCTACAACCTCAGGATGTTACAAAGGTTAAATCAGGCAATCAATGTAAAGTTCTTGGTAAAATGTCTGCCATATAGTAAATACAAATGAAATATCAGCTGTTATTCATATTTATTCCCTACCTCCTAGAACTATATATTTTTGTTGTTGTTCAGTCACCCAGTCATGTCTGACTCTTTGTGACCTCACAGACAGCAGCAAACCAGGCCTGCCTGTCCCTTACCATCTCCCGGACNGGTAAAATGTCTGCCATATAGTAAATACAAATGAAATATCAGCTGTTATTCATATTTATTCCCTACCTCCTAGATCTATATATTTTTGTTGTTGTTCAGTCACCCAGTCATGTCTGACTCTTTGTGACCTCACAGACAGCAGCAAACCAGGCCTGCCTGTCCCTTACCATCTCCTGGACTTTGCCCAAGTTCATGTTCATTGCACTGGTGATGCCATCCAGCCATTTCATCCTCTGATGCCTTCTTCTCCTTCTGCTCTCGATCTTTCCCAGCATCAGGGACTTTTCCAAGTCATCTGTTCACATCAGATGACCAAAATACTGGAGCTTCAGCTCCAGTGAATATTCACTTAAGGGTTGATCTCCCTTAACATTGACTGGTTTGATCTTTTTACTGTCCAAGGGACTTTCAAGAGTCTTCTCCAGCACCACAGTTTGAAGGCATCAATTCTTTGGCATTCTGCTTTCTTTACAGTACAGGTCTCACGATCATAATGACCGCTGGCAAGACCATAGCCTTGACTATATGGACCTTTGTCAGCTGAGTAATATCTCTGCTTTTCAACACACTGTCTAGGTTTGTTACTGCTTTTCTGCTGAGAAGCAATAATCTTCTGATNCACCACAGTTTGAAGGCATCAATTCTTTGGCATTCTGCTTTCTTTACAGTACAGGTCTCACGATCATAATGACCGCTGGCAAGACCATAGCCTTGACTATATGGACCTTTGTCAGCTGAGTAATATCTCTGCTTTTCAACACACTGTCTAGGTTTGTTACTGCTTTTCTGCTGAGAAGCAATCATCTTCTGATTTCATGGCCACAGTCACCAGTTGCAGTGATTTTGGAGCCCAAGAAGAGGAAATCTGTCACTACTTTCATGTTTCCCCCTTCTATTTTCCATGCAGTAATGGGGCTGGATACCAAGATCCTAGTTTTTAATATTTAGTCTTCATCTGGCTCTTTTGTTCTCCTCCTTGACCCTCATCAAGAGGGTCTTTAGTTCCTCTTCACTTTCTGCCATTAGAGTGGTATCATCCACATATCTGAGGTTGTTGGCGTTTCTCCTGCCTACCTTGATGCNTTTCATGGCCACAGTCACCAGTTGCAGTGATTTTGGAGCCCAAGAAGAGGAAATCTGTCACTACTTTCACGTTTCCCCCTTCTATTTCCCATGCAGTATGGGACTGGATACCAAGATCTTAGTTTTTAATATTTAGTCTTCATCTGGCTCTTTTGTTCTCCTCCTTGACCTTCATCAAGAGGGTCTTTAGTTCCTCTTCCCTTTCTGCCATTAGAGTGGTATCATCCACATATCTGAGGTTGTTGGCGTTTCTCCTGCCTACCTTGATGCTAGTTTGTAACTCATTCAGCCCAGAATTTCTTATGATGTGCTCAGTGTATAGATTAAACAAATGGTGACAGCAGACAACCCTGTTGTACTCCTTTCTTGATCTTGAAACAACCAGTTGTTCCATACAGTGTTCTAACTGTTGCTGGAGCTGTGTATATCCTAGGCTAAAGCAATGATAGGGTGCTCTTTGTAATTCAAAGAGCCTTTTCTGGGGTCTGTGGCACCATTGGAGGTGAGAACTGGGTGCAGGGGATAGAGAAGTGGTCTGGGACTAGGAGAGTGTGGGACAAGGGACATAACCCAAGGACAGGATTCACAAGTGTGCTGAATATTTGACTTCTGAAGGGGTGGCCACAATGCCTTTGGGGAGACCCTGAGCCTGTGAAGGGTGCATTGAGGTAGCCTATCTCTCCCAGGATGGACAGTACTCAGAGGAACAACACTCAGAGTACTTAGATGAACAAACGTCAGAGGAACAGTACTTAGAGGCACGGTACTTAGAGGAATAATACTCAGAGGACCAGTACTCAAAGGTCCAGTACTCAGGAATAGCACTCAGAGGAACAGTACTCAGAGGCCCCCACGTCCTNCAGCCTATCTCTCCCAGGATGGACAGTACTCAGAGGAACAACACTCAGAGGACCAGTACTTAGAGGAACAAACATCAGAGGAACAGTACTTAGAGGCACGGTACTTAGAGGAATAATACTCAGAGGACCAGTACTCAGAGGTCCAGTACTCAGAGGAATAGTACCCAGAGGACTAGTACTCAGGAGTAGCACTCAGAGGAACAGTACTCAGAGGCCCCCACGTCCTGTCATTCTGGGGTCTCAGGATGCTATGAGTTATATAACCTGTATCTGAAGTAAATCCCTGATGGGACATTATCGTGGCTGTCACAGGACATGCTGTGGAGTCTGGGTTAGTGGCTGCTCCTCCTACTCAGATTCTCCCAACCATCTACAGGGATTTCTCTTGGATAGAAGGCAGGTTGAAAATAATCTGTATAGGCCAACATAACATTTATTTACTGAAAATACATCCATTTTCTTATACATGAAAGGAATGCTGAGTAGACACAGGGGAAAGTAAAATCAAGGGAGATTAGTAGGAAGTGAAGATGAAGAAGGGAAGATAAGACTCATTTAGGAAGGGGACATGGGGAGAAGGAAGGGTCAGCAGGAGTGGAATGTAGGATAGGTGGGGAGTCTCATGTCCTCACCAGCGTGTAGGACCCATTACCTCCGTGTGTTTCCTGCTGTATGTGATTGGCAAACACGTTAGCTTCAGGGCCTAATTTCTGAAGCAGCTGAGCTCCCTAGAACCACTAGTGCTATTTATTTTCCCTGAGCCTTGTATTTAAGGCGTGATGAAAAACAACCTAACAGCCCAAGCACAACTGCCCCATATGAGAGACCATTAAGATAAAGTCCCGCGTAAGTGGCCCTAATAAAAGAAATTTATCACAAGACATGGAGAGGAAGGTGTCTTTATTCACTAGGTGACTAACACCAGGCATTGTCAATGTCGCTTTTCAAGGCTCAGAAATTATCATTCATTCTCCAAATTACCAACTGCACAAAAATTACTAAATGGTGCGTTATCACTCCCTCTCAGCGAGAGAATGTCTTTGTTTAACATTTGATTACAAATGGCTTTCCTATGATTATCATCAATAAATCACAGGTAAGTGTAGCCACAGCTGGGACCGAGGCAGAAAGACTTCATAAGCTACTGGGAAAAGGGAAAACAAAAAGCATGCAAAAGCTGATGCCTCAGAGAATGCTGGACTTTTAGGGCTGACTTTGTTGAGGGCCTTGTGGGGGTATCTTGGAAGCAGAGCATGAACCGTGTCCATTCAAAGGAAGTGGGAGTTCTGCAGAGGTTTGATGATGTCCCTTAGGTCCTAAAACATTTGGAGACGGAATTTCACTTCTGAGGAGGGAAGTGTATGAGGAAGAAGGTACACAGAAGGGAGAAAGGCCTTAGTCTGTGTAAGAAAGAGGGGATTTAGTCATTAAGAATCTTTGAGAAGAGAGAAGATTAAAGCAATGGTATTATGATCACTGTGGTTAAGGAAAGAGATTAGAGAATGGTCTCATTCTTTGTTCCATTATTTCATTCATTCCTTCATTCACCTAGTCTTTCAGTCAGCAGATATTTATTGAAGTCCTACTATATGCCAGGCACTGTTAAGAGCTATCATAGGAAAGTAAAGAGACAGTCCTTGCCTTCATGAAGCTCATGCTTCTGGAGGGAAATAAATACATGAGATAATGGCAGTGTGTAATAAGTGCCTTGGAGAAAATAAACAGGTTAAGGATAAAGAGTAACTGGTGTGTAGAGAGCTACCAATACTTTAGTTACAATGCTCAGAGTTTCATGTCTCTGGAGAGGTANCTTGCCTTCATGAAGCTCATGCTTCTGGAGGGAAATAAATACATGAGATAATGGCAGTGTGTAATAAGTGCCTTGGAGAAAATAAACAGGTTAAGGATAAAGAGTAACTGGTGTGTAGAGAGCTACCAATACTTTAGTTACAATGCTCAGAGTTTCATGTCTCTGGAGAGGTATAATATTTGAACTGAGACCCTAAAGGTGAGAACAATGATTCTCCTCTCCTCAAAGAACATTTCGAAGAAGGAGTCTGAGGGACAGAGAGAGATGAGTGTCTAACAATTATCTGAACAAAGTTATCAGCTTGGATTCAGACCCAGCAGTGACTCAGTGACTCAAGTGTCAACAGGCTATTTGGGAAACAAAATTGACTGTGGAATGAAATGGAATGAATCCTTTGACTCCTCACTTGGATCTGCTTGCAGTGCCTCCGGCTGGAGTGTCTGCTTGGCCACTGCTTTTTAATCCAGGTCTCTCCAGATCTTCTTGGAACTGGGACTGTACCCAGGTGGTCTCCTGGCACAGGTATTTCACAGATGGGCTTCACTTTGATTCAGCAGTGCCTGGGTCTCTTGTAAATGTGTTGCTCCCAGACCTGGGTTAGGTTGGGTGACAGATACTACCAACCAGGACCCTAGCTAAGGCGAGACACTTATTTTGCCAAATTAGCGAAATAAAAGCACCAAGGAACAAAAGCACTCTCTTTCCATTTGCCACAAACACTTATCTTAACCCTCTGCTTCTATTTGTGAAAATTTGCCAAAGTGTAATTTTACTTTCTTAACAATTTCAGAGGTTGTTGACAATGCAATGAGAACTACTGACATGTTAAAGTGAATTATGGCCTACACTATCTGGGAACTCTTGAAATTTAAATGTGATGGGTGTTTATGAGCAAGACAAAGTAACAAGAGAGCTAAAAGAATGGAGACAGAGACCCAAGATCCGACAAAAAGTGAAGAAAGGAAAGAATCAGTCTATAAAAAAGAGACAAAGGGAGGTGGCCACAGAAAAGTACAAAAACAGTACAAAAAGGGGTCAGGGTGGAGGGAAAAGAGATGGAGAGAGACAGAGCCAAGAATGGGGAAGGAGCGGGTGGGCAGCAATGCTGCTGCCGTGAAGGGGACAGTGTGGAGATTAAGATCTCTATCTGAGCTTGTGGCTGGAGCGATTACAGTGTATTAGGGTCCTGTCAGTGTTGACAAACACTGCCCCAATTAGGAATTAGTTCCACAAGGCATCAGATATCCAGGCTGCTGTTGACCTGTAAATAGAGGGGCCCTCCCTTCCCCCTCTTATTCAAATAGCTGTTTCCTAGAATAGCCCAGGATGCACAGCCTTCAAAGGCTCCACCTACAGCAGTCCCAGGGTGGGAGCAGAAGTGACTATTAATCACCTAATGTTCAAAAAATTAAAAAACAAAATACCAGTATTCTGGTAAATGCAAGTTCTTTCCCTAAGAATGCATGTTCAACAATTGTAAGAGTTCATTTTCTCTACACTTCATCCAGCATTAAACCCAAGACCCATCTTCTATTGTTTCAGAGGTGTAAGTACTGTCTAGGGGAAGTGTCTATTTCACCGGCAATGGTCGGTAGGCAATTTTGAATTAATTGCCAAAGACTGGATCAAAAGGGTATCTGAGCACACATTGAGCACTCATCTTTCCCCAGATCTGTGGAAGTGACAGACAAGAGGTAGAGTTCTTGGAAGAAAACCCCACAACCAGAGTGGAAAGTAAGGGGTTTCATTGATGTTTCCCAAACTAGTATGGGAGGCTGGGATCTCAGAGGGACAAAAGGCAGATGAAATCAGACAGAAGCAGGAAATGTCTGCAGAAAAGCACTGAAGCAAAGGAGGCTGTGGATGATAGGGAAGCCCCTCTGTCCTGAGGCCAGGTCCTCAGAAGAGGAGGGGCTTCTGGGTCCAGAGTGGGAGCCTCGCCTGACAGGAGAAATGTCTTCAACTCCCCACTCTTCTCTATTCTGTCAAGGCAGGCAATACATGGGAAGGGTAGGCTTTTGCTCNTGGTCCCATCACTTCATGGGAAACAGATGGGGAAACAGTGGAAACAGTGTCAGACTTTATCTTTTTGGGCTCGAAAATCACTGCAGATGGTGATTGCAGCCATGAAATTAAAAGATGCTTACTCTTTGGAAGGAAAATTATGACCAACCTAGATAGCATATTCAAAAGCAGAGACATTACTTTGTCAACAAAGCTCCATCTAGTCAAGGCTATGGTTTAAGTGGTCATGTATGGTTGTGAGACTTGGACTGTGAAGAAAGCTGAGCACTGAAGATTTGATGCTTTTTAACTGTGGTGTTGGAGAAGACTCTTGAGAATCCCTTGGACTGCAAGAAAATCCTACCAGTCCATTCTAAAAGAGATCAGTCCTTTGTGTTCATTGAAGGACTGATGCTGAAGCTGAAACTCTAATACTTTGGCCACCTCATGTGAAGAGTTGACTCATTGGAAAAGACTCTGATGCTGGGAGGGATTGGGGGCAGGAGGAGAAGGGGATGACAGAGGATAAGATGGCTAGATGGCATCACCAACTTGATGGACATGAGTTTGGGTGCACACTGGGAGGCCTGGTGTGCTGCAGTTATGGGGTTGCAAAGAGTTGGACACGACTGAGCGACTGAACTGAATGGAACTGAACAGTACCTTGAAAACAGTAGTAGAGTAAAACAGTCGGCATATAGGGGCTGGCACACAGGTTCCCAAAAGTTCAAAACTTGAAGGTTTGTATGTAGGGGACTTACTTAACCCTTGAAATAAGAAAGCAACAGGAAAGTATTAAATCAAGATTCTTAAGCCAGAAGCATGTATAGCCTGAAAAGAAGTGTTGCCATATGATTCAAAATCAAGAACTCAAGTATGGGCAGAACATTTTACTCATTCATCAAACATTTATGGGTGGCACAAATTGAGATACTGGTTTATATTCTTTTATCCCTTTCTCCCTGCTCCTTCTCCCAACTAATGGCCCTCATTCCCCTTCCAAACTGGGATCCATAATACCTTAATTTTCTTACCTTAGGATTCTTTAAAGAATTTTCTAGTTTTTCTAAACTGTTAAAAAGTTAGTTTTTCTGTACAGATTAGTTATTTAAGAATTAACAACCATGAAAGTATTACAAATTAAATCTATGAGACATGGTCAAATCTAAACTTAAGGCAAATCCTCAGGCCTAAATAGAACCAGAAACATTTTATAAACTGAGAAAATTTGAAAATAACATCAGTTTTCAATTCTAGAAATTAGAAAAAAGGTTAAAAATTAATTGTAAAAATAAGAAGAAAAATGAAGTTAAAAATTAGTAAGAAATATACAAAATACAACCATTAAGAACAGGAGGGAGGATCTGTGCTCCTGGAGAAGTAGGCGTGGAATAACTATATATATAGTGTATATTTTATAGGGGAAAAGGCAGAGTTGAAATAAAGCTAAGGCAATTCCTGATGCCTCCTTGCTTAACTTCTCAAACTGTGTAGAAGTCAGATGGCTGCCACATGAAAATGTCTTCACAAACACTGTTGGATACTGTGAATTCATTACGGAGAATGTTCAGGAGAAAGCAGAAGTCTAATCCAAAACAAATGGCATTAACAAACAAATCTGGAGTTTGTTACATCTGCTACCAGTAGAATTGTGACTGACAGATAATCCTAGTACATCTCAGTCCTGCTGAATACCAAACTGAAAGGGCAGACTCTGGTTGACCCAGTTAGCTTGTCAGTAGAGCCCTGGAGGGCCTCCTCCCCACACTCAAATATTTGTACTCAAAGCTGTAGTGGCTAGGATAGGCAAATCATTCTTAAATTCAAACTAAAGGAGTGAGATGAAACCTTCATCTCCACTGTGTTTTCTGAGCTGGCTAGCCCACCGACCTCAAGCTGCTCCTACTCACTTCCTATCCTTCCTGTAAATGTGTGTGAGTTGCTGCAAAAATTCCTATCTGCCTCTTTGCTAAACAGTGTTGATGTTCTGATTGTGGAAATACACTCATCCTCTCATTTGCATACTTTAAATTTGAAACTATTTAAGAGAGCTGAGGCTCCCATGTATTGTATATGTTTTTCTAAAAAACAAATAAAATTACCTATGAAAATGAAGAAAAAATACTACCATTAAGAACAGGGTCAGAAATTGTTCTTGTTGTTCAGTTGCTCAGTCACTCAGTTGTGTCTGACTCTTTGTGACCCTATGGACTGTAGCACGCCAGGCTTCCCTGTCCTTCACCATCTCCTGGAGCTTGTTCAAACTCATGTCCATTTGGTCGATGATGCCATCTAACCATCTCATCCTCTGTCATCTCCTTCTCCTTCTGCCTTCAATCTTTCCCAGCATCAGGGTCTTTTCTAATGAGTTGGTTCCTCCCATCAAGGGGCCAAAGTACCGGAGCTTCAGCTTCAGCATCAGCATCATTCAAAACGCTAGTTTATATAAACTCAACCAGTTATACAATTTGAACCAGATATACATATTTGTTATAAGTGTGGTAGAGAGTAAAAGAAATTTCATACAAATACACAATGTTAGGGAATATCATTATACAAAAAGGTGAAACTAAAACTGTTTAAAGAAATCACAGTGTACCACTTAATCCTAATAAATATTCTGGATAAATGGATGATTTTCTTGGAAAATAAGAATTATTAAAATAGACTCAAAGAAGGTGAGAAAACCTGAATGGAAAAATAACCATGGAAGAAATAATAATAGTAGTCACAGGGAATTCCCTGGTGGTCCAGGGGTTAGGACTCAGATTTTTCACTGCTGTGGCCTGGATTCAGTCCCCAATTGGGGAACTAAGATCCTGTGAGATGCGTGGCATGGCCAAAAATAAACAGGAAAAAACTGTCACAGAATTATTCACAATAAGCATACCAGGCTCAGATAATTTTTAAAGAAAATTTCAGGATACTCACAAGAAACATATACTACTTTTTTTGTCTTGCTATTTAAATTGCTTCAAGCAAAGAAAAAAGGATGAAATTTCCAATTAATTTTACGAGGTTGACAGCAACCCAATGCTAGAGCTTAATGCTGAAAGTGGTATCCATAAATAAAAAAGCTACAGAACAACAACAGTTAACAGTGTATAAGTGACAGATACACTGAGGAATGTATTAAAAGGGCAATACATCTTGTATTCCCTGGAGAAGGAAATGGCAATCCACTCCAGTATTCTTGCCTGGAAAATTCTATGGACAGAGAAGCCTGGAAGGCTATACCCATTGGGTCACAAAGAGCTAGACATGACTGAGCACCTGAGCACTCTCGCATACCTTGTATTTATTTGTTAGGATTTCCCAGAGAAACAGAACTGATAGGATACACATACACACAGATTTATCAAAGGAATTTGCTCCTGCAATCATGGAGTTTGACAGCTCCCAGGAACTGCTGAAGACCCCAGAATCTGAAGACCCAGGAAAGCTGATAAAATAGTTTGATTCTGGGTCTGAAGGCCCAGGAACCAATGGTGTAAGTTCCAGTCTGAAAGCGAGGAGGCTCAAGACCCAAAAAAAGTAGGATCAGATGGCAGGAAAAGATTGATGTACCAGCTCAAGGCAGTTGAGCAGGAGGAATTCTGTCTTAGTCAGCTGAGGCTGCATAGCAAAATACCAGACTGGGGGCCTTAAACAATAGAAATTTATTCTCTCACAGTTCTGGAGGCTTTAAGTCCAAGATAAGGTGCCAGCATGGTCTGTTTCTGGTGAGAGCTCCCATTCTTTCTTATAGACAGTTACCTCCTTGATGTGTCCTCACACAGAAAACAGAAAAAGAGATCACAGTCTGTGGTATTTCTTCTTATAAGGGCACTAATACCAACATGAGGACCCCATCCTCATGACCTCATCTAAATCTAATCAGCTCCCAGAGGCCGTCTCTCCAAACACCATCACATTGGAATTTAGGGATTCAATATACTAATTTGAGGACATAATCCAGTACATAGCATACCTTAACCCAGTAGGATTTATGCCAGGAATGTAAAGATGGTTCAATAGTTGGAATATTTTGCTTAAACTCATCAAATGAAAAGATTGAAGTGGATCATATCAATTAACACAAACATGGTAAATTTCCACATCTCTTTATTCTACAAGATGATAGAAATACTTCCTAAAACCAGAAGCACTTATTATCGAAAGAGTGCAGTTGAAAATGACAAGGTCACTCAGTATTACTGCTATTATTCAAAAGTTTTTGAACATTATGGCCAGAGTAATAAGAAAATAAAAAGCAACAAGAGAACTAAGAAAGACAAAATTATCATTATTTGAAGATTATGTATTTGTCTACATAATTATCTAACAGGATAATTACAGTCAACTAAAAATCTATCAAACAGTAGTAGTTGCATATGTGACCAATAAAGGACAATGGAAATGAAAACCAATAGTGTTCTTATACCAGTGGTAGCCAGAAAATATGAAAAAATTCAATTTATAATAGCAACACAAATATAAACCACCATCAACTTAGCAGGAATATGCAAAACCTACATGAGAACACTTCAGAACTACTGAGGGCATAAAAGGAGATCATGTTTTCAGAAGAAAAAGTCAACACAGAGACTCTGAGTTAGATGTAGAAGCTGCTCTCTGGGATAACACATTTTACAGCAAACAATCTTATACAGCTTTTAAGATCTTCTTTTCCCTTTGGCATTCTGAATTTCACTAGGAAGCATCCAGGTGAGATTCTGTTTTTCATTCATCTTGCTAAGCACTGAGTGGGCTCTTGCAATTTAAAGTTTGTTGTCTCCAGCTTTTAGAAATTTTACTCCAGTAATTTCCTCCCCTCTTTTTTTTGTTTCCATTTTTTGAAAATTATATTATTTGATTGCTGAATCACCTGAATTAATATCCCCCATTTAGAATAGCATTACAATAGATAAATTAACCAGGAGTAAATCTAAAAAAAAGATTTATGTAAGAGGGACTTCCCTAGTGGGCCAGTGGCTAAGACTCCATGCTTTCAATATATGGGGTGCAGGTTTGATTCCTGGTTGGGGAACTAGTATCCCACATGCCAAGTGGTGCAGCAAAAATATTTTTTAAAAAGATTTATGTTAACCTTGAATATTCATTGGAAGGACTGATGCTGAAGCTGAAGCTCTAATACTCTGGCCACCTGATGTGAAAAGTTGACTCACTGGAATAAATCCTGATGTTGGGAAAGATTGAGAGCAAGAGGAGAAGGGGGTGACAGAAGATGAGATGGTCAGATAACATCACTGACTCAATGGACACGAGTTGAGCAAATTCTTGGAGATAGAGAAAAACAGGGAAGCCTGGTGTTCTACAGTCCATGGGGTCACAAAGAGTTGGACAAAATATAGTAACTGAACAACAAGAAAGATATTAACATTAGGGGAAACTACATGAGCGGTAAACCCAGACCTTTTGTGTTATCTTTGTTGCTTCTCTATGAATCTAAAATTATTCCAAATAAAAGCTTTCTCAAAAATGATCTAAAAGAACTATAAGGAGAAAATATAATACTTTACTGAAAGATATTAAAGGAAACTGAAGCAAAGAGAGAGCTAGAGCATACTGTAAATGATCCGATAACGTAGAGATTCCAGTTTTCCATAAATTTGGTGCTAAGTCAATAAAATTCCAAAAGGATATTAAAAAGAAATTTGACAAGCTGATGCTTAAATTTATATGGATGACCAAAGTCCCCCAAATAGCCAATACACTCTGAAGGAAATAATTAGTATAAAAGAATTATTGCATATGTGGTATTTAAGACAGTCTGGTATTGTTTTAAGGATAGAAAAACAGATGAATTGAATAGAACTAAGAGCTGAGAACTAGACCCTTTGTCATATGGAAACTTGACATTGACTGTGATGAATGAAGCTCAAGCTGGAATCGAGATTGCCAGGAGAAATATCAATAACCTCAGGTATGCAAATGACACCACCCTAATAGCAGAAGATGAAGAGAAACTAAAGAGCCTCTTGATGAAGGTGAAAGAGGAGAGTGAAAAAGCTAGCTTAAAACTCAACATTCAGGAAACTAAGATCATCACTTCATGCCAATTCAGTCAATCAGTTCAGTCACTCAGTCCTGCCTGACCCTTTGTAACCCCATGGACTGCAGCACGCCAGGCCTCCCTCTCCTTCACCAGCTGCTGGAGTCTACTCAAACTCATGTCCATTGAATTGGTGATGCCAACCAACCATCTCATTCTCTGTCATCCCCTTCTCCTTTGATCTTTCCCAGTATCAGGGTCTTTTCAAATGAATCAATTCTTCGCATCAGGTAGCCAAAGCATCAGTCCTTTCAGTGAATATTCAGGACTTACTTCCTTTAGGATGGACTGGTTGGATCTCCTTGCAGTCCAAGGGACTCTCAAGAGTCTTCTCCAGCATCACAGTTCAAAAGCATCATTTCTTCAGCACTCAGCTTTCTTTATGGTACAACTCTCACATCCATACATGACTACTGGAAAAACCATACTTTTGACTAGGTGGACATTTGTTGGTAAAGTAATGTCTCTGATTTTTAATATGCTGTCTAGATTAGTCACAGCTTTTCTTCCAAGGAGCAAATGTCTTTTAATTCCATGGCTGCAGTCACCATCTGCAGTGATTTTGGAGCTCAGAAAAATAAAGTCTCTCACTGTTTCCACTGTTTCCCCATCTATTTGCTGTGAAGTAATCACTGACTCAACGGACATGAGTCTGTGTGAACTCCAGGAGTTGGTGATGGACAGGAAGGCCTGGCGTGCTGCGATTCATGGGGTCGCAAAGAGTCGGACACGACTGAGCGACTGAACCGAACCAAACTGAACTGAACTGAATGGGACCAGTGCCATGATGTTAGTTTTCTGCAGATTGAGCTTTAAGCCAACTTTTTCACTCTCCTCTTTCACTTGCATCAAAAGTCTCTTTAGTTCTTCTTCGCTTTCTGCCATAAGGGTGGTGTTATCTGCATATCTGAGGTTATTGATATTTCTCTTGGCAATCTTGATTCCAGCTTTTGCTTCCTCCAGCCCAATGTTTCTCATGATGTACTCTGCATATAAGTTAAATAAACAGGGTGATAATATACACCCTTGATGTACTCCTTTTCCTATTTGGAATCAGCCTGTTGTTCCATGTCCAGTTCTAACCACTGCTTCCTGAGCTGCATACAGATTTCTCAAGAGGCATGTCAGGTGGTCTGGTATTCCCATGTCTTTAAGAATCCTCCTCAGTTTGTTGTGATCCACAGAGTCAATGGCTTTGGCATAGTCAATAAAACATAAGTAGATGTTTTTCTGTAACTTTCTTGCTTTTTCGATGATCCAGTGGATGTTGGCAATTTGATCTCTGGTTCCTCTGCCTTTTCTAAACCAACTTGAACATCTCAGATTTCATGGTTCATGTGCTGTTGAAGCCTGGCTTGGATAATTTTGAGCATTACTTTGCTAGTGTGTGAGATGAGTGCAATTGTGCGGTAGTTTGAGCATTTTTTGGCATTGCCTTTCTTTGGGATTGGAATGAAAACTGACCTTTTCCAGTCCTGTGGCCACTGCTGAGTTTTCCAAATTTGCTGATGTATTGAGTGCAGAACTTTCACATCATTATCTTTTAGGCTTTGAAATAGCTCAACTGGAATTGCATCACCTCTACTAGCTTTGTTTGTAGTTATGCTTCCTAAGCCTACAACACAAGAGAAGACTCTACACATGGACGGCACCAGACGGTCAATACCAAAATCAGATTTATTGTATTCTTTGCAGCCAAAGATGGATAAGCTCTATACAATTAGCAAAAGCAAGACCAGGAGCTGACTGTGGCTCAGATCATGAACCCCTTATTACCAAATTTAGACTTAACCTGAAGAAAGTAGGGAAATCTACTAGACCATTTATGGCCTGAATCAAAACCCTTACCATTATACAGTGGAAGTGAGAAATAGATTCAAGGGGTTATATCTGATAGACAAAGTGACTGAAGAACTATGGATGGAGGTTCATGACCCTGTATAGGAGGCAGTGATCAAGACCATCCCCAAGACAAAGAAATGCAAAAAACCAAAATGGCTGTCTGAGGAGGCCTTACAAATAGCTGTGAAAAGGAGAGAAGTGAAAAGCAACGGAGAAAAGGAGAAAAGATATACCCATTTCAATGCAGAGTTCCAAAGAATAGCAAGGAGAGATAAGAAAGCTTTCCTCAGTGATCAATGCAAAGAAATAGAGGAAAACAATAGAATGGGAAAGACTAAAGATCTCTTCAAGAAAATTAGAAACACCAAGGGAACATTTCATGCAACGATGGGCACAATAAAGGACAGAAATGGTATGGATCTAACAGAAACAGAAGATATTAAGAAGAGGTGGCAAGAATGCACATAAGAACTATACAAAAAGGATCTTCATGACCCAGATAATCAGGATCATGACAAACAGATGGGGAAAAAATGGAAAAAATGACAGACTTTATTTTCTTGGGTTTTAAAATCGCTACAGATGGTAACTTCAGCCATGAAATTAAATGACGCTTGCTCTTTGGAAGAAAAACCTAGACAGAGTATTAAAAAGCAGAGACATCATTTTGCCGACAAAGGTCTGTCTAGTCAAAGCTATGGCTTTTTCAGTAGTCGTGTTTGGATGTGAGAGTTGGACCATAACGGCTGAGGACCGAAGAACTGATGCTTTCATATTATTCTGGAGAAGACTCTTGAGAGTTCTTTGGACTATAAGGAGATCAAAACAGTCTATCCTAAAGGAAATCAGCCCTGAATATTCATTGGAAGGACTGATGCTGAAGCTCCAATGCTTTGGCCACTGATGAGAAGAGTCAGCTCTTTGGAAAAGACCCTAATGCTGGGAAAGATTGAGGGCAGAAAGAGAAGGGGACAACAGCAGATGAAATGGTTGGATGACATCATTGACTCAATGGGCATAAGTCTGAGCAAGCTCCAGGATATAGTGAAAGAAAGGGAAACCTGGAGTGAAGCAATCCATGGGGTTGCAAAGAATCGGACAACTGAGTGACTGAACAAGAACCATAGATTCCACAATGTGACCTTATTTGGATCTAACTGCAGATGTAATTAATTAGCGGATTTGGAGATGAAATTCTCCTGGGCCCTGAATCCAATACCACTGTTCTTACAAGAAGATGAGAGGACACAGATAAAGAAAAGAGTGATGAGATGATGAGAGTGGAAATTGGAATGATGCATATTCAGGCTAAAGAACATGGATTGTAGTCAACCACCAGAAACTGACAGAGAGAGAAAGGGTGATTTTCCCCTCAAAGACTTCCGAAGGAACCAATTGTACTAACATCTTGATTTTGAACTTTTAGCTTCTAAAACTGTGAGACAATACATTTCTGTTGTTTTAAGTCACCTAGTTTGTGGTAATTCTTATGGTTCTAATAATCTAAGTGTGTTAGTCACTAAGTTGTGCCTGACTCTTTGCAACCCCATGGACTCTACCCCACTAGATTCCTTTCTCCATGGAATTCTCCAGGCAAGAATACTGGAGAGGTAGCTATTTCCTTCTCCAGGGTATCTTCCCAATCCAGGAATTGAACCGAGGTCTCCTGCATTGCAGGCAAATTCTTTACCATTTGGCCACCAGGGAAGCCAAGTAATCTAATACACCTATATTACAAGTCAATAGAGAGAGGAGAGTTATTAGATAAATGATGTTGAAATATATATTGGGAATTTAAAAAATGGAGTTATATCTTTTAGTTTCAACTAGTTGTTCAGTCACTAAGTCATGTCTGACTCTTTGCGACCCCATGGACTGCAGCATGCCAGACTTCCTTGTCCTTCACCATCTCCCAGAATTTGGTCAAACTCACGTCCATTGAGCTGATGATGCCATCCAACCATCTCATCCTCTGTTGCCCCCTTCTCCTCCTGTCCTCAATCTTTCTCAGCATCAGGATCTTTTCCAATGAGCTGGGTCTTCACAGTGGCCAAACTATTGGGGCTTCAGCTTCAGCATCAGTCCTTCTAATGAATATTTAGGGTTGATTTTCTTTAAGATTGGCTGGTGTGATCGCTCTGTAGTCCAAGGACTCTCAAGAGTCTTCTCCAGTGCCACAGTTTGAAAGCATTAGCTCTTCAGTGCTCAGCCTTCTTTATGGTCCAACTCTAACATCTAAACATGACTACTGGAAAAGCCATAGCTTTGACTATATATTTTTTTAAGTCCCTGATGAATTAGATTTAAAGGTGATGGCAAACTTTAAAACTTTGATCAGAAATTAAAGAGATACCATTTTAACCTCAGGATAGAGAAAATGCTAAATAAAAAATTGATAAAGTTGATCATTCTAAATTTGAAAGCCTCTGTTCATCAGAACACACCATCAATAAAGTGAAAAGATTAGCCCCAAACTTGGAAAATATATTCACATAGCGTATTATTGGCAAAGTGTCTTTTAAAAATATATAAAGAACTCTTACAAATCAACAAGATTAGTAAGCCAAAATCCAATTGAAAAATGAGCAAATTACATAGCAGAATTTTACAGACTAAGAAACATAATTGATGAATATTTTGAAAGATACTCAACACATTCAAAAACGTGGCTATGTAGATTAACATAGTGAAGTATCATCTCACTCTCACTGAAAAGGTAAAAATTAGGAAATCTACAATACCAAGAGGTTAAACTTGAGGGAAAGTTTTACATCTTGTAAAGTGTTTATCATTTTGGAAAATAATATGGTGATTTGGTCTTATCATGTGAAGTTGCACATTTTTATATGCCCAGCAGTTCCATTTTTAAGCATATGAATGTATGTTCTAAGAAATTTTTGCATCCGTGCACCAGGAAACAGGTATAAGAATGCTTATAGCATTATAGATTTTAATAGCAAAAAAAGTGAAACAACAAAAATATAGATTGGTAGAATGAAAAGTTAAAATATAGCATATTCTTATGATATAATATCATGCAGTAGAAGAAAATAGGGCTTCTCAGGTGGCTCTGTGGGTAAAGAATGCTCCTGCAAGGCAGGAGACACAGGAGATGTGGGTTCAATCTCTGGATCAGGAAAGTCCCCTGGAAGAAGGCATGGCAACCCATTCCAGTATTCTTGCCCAGAGAATCCCATGGAGAGAAGAACCTAGCAGGCTATAGTCTATAGGGTCACAAAAAGTAGGATACGACTTAAGCATGCATGCATGCAGAAGAAAAGAAAATGACAATTACATGCAGCAAAACTGATAAATCTTAGAAACATAAGATTGAGTGGAGAAAGGTCACAGAAAACAAAGTACAAAACAATAGTGATTATGGTTAATATCCACATAGCAGTTACTCCATGCAGGGCAAACTCTAAACAATTCATTCAATCCCCATAACAACTCTTTAAGATCTTACAAAGAAGATATTCATGACCCAGATAATCACGATGGTGTGATCACTCACCTAGAGCCAGACATCCTGGAATGTGAAGTCAAGTGGGCCATAGGAAGCATCACTAGGAACAAAGCTAGTGGAGGTGATGCAATTCCAGTTGAGCTATTTCAAATCCTGAAAGATGCTGCTGCTAAAGTGCTGCACTCAATATGTCAGCAAATTTGGAAACCTCAGCAGTGGCCACAGGACTGGAAAAGGTCAGTTTTCATTCCAATCCCAAAGAAAGGCAAGGCCAAAGAAAGGCAAGGCCAAACTACAGCACAATTACACTCATCTCACACACTAGTATAATGCTCAAAATTATCCAAGCCAGGCTTCAACAATATATGAACCATGAACTTCCAGATGTTCAAGCTGGATTTAGAAAAGGCAAAGGAACCAGAGATCAAATTGCCAGCATCCACTGGATCATCAAAAAGGAAGAGAATTCCAGAAAAACATCTATTTTTGCTTTATTGACCATGACAACGCCTTTGACTATGTGAATCACAACAAAGTGTGGAAAATTCTGAAAGAGATGGGAATATCAGATCACCTGACTGCCTCTTGAGAAATCTGTATGCAGGTCAGGAAGCAAGTTAGAACTGGACATGGAATAACAGACTGGTTCCAAACAGGAAAAGGAGTATGTCAAGGCTGTGTATTGTCACCCTGCTTATTTAACTTCTATGCAGAGTACATCATNGGGAATACCAGACCACCTGACCTGAGTGAACTGAACTGAACTGACTGATGGAGGCTTTTGGTTAAGCTCTTGTTGATTCGTGGTCCCTGGAATCAGGAGTTTTCTGGTGTTTTCAAGTTTTGAATTTAAGCGTCCTGCCTCTGGCTTTCAATCTTATTCTTACAGTAGCCTCAAGACTTCTCCATCCATATTGCACCAATGTTAAAACATCTAGGCTAATGGTTAAGAGATTCTCAATACTAAGGGACACTCAGAGAGGTTTGCAAGTTACATGGAGAAGAGAAGAGGGAGGAGGGAGATAGAGGCGACCAGGAGGAAAAGAGGGGGAATCAAAGAGGGAAAGAGCAATCTAGCCAGTAATCAATACCGTATGTGCTCTCCACAGTCGAACAGTCAGTGAGGTTCACAGAGTTACATAGAGAAGATAAGAGGAGGAAGGCGATAGAGGTGACCAGGAGGAGAAGAGGAGGAGTCAAAAGGAGAGAGACTGATCTAGCCAGTAATCAGTTCCCTAAGTGTTCTCCACAGCCCAGAACACCCAAAGAGATTCACAGAGTCTGGCAGAGAAGAGAAAGGGGAGGGAGGTGATAGAGGTAGAGAAAAAGGAGTGTCCAAAGGGAAAGAGGGCAATCAAGCCAGGAATCACACTCCTAAGTAAAAACTGGTACTGAAGATTGGATTCTTAAAGCTACAAAATTGATAACAAATACCAAAAAGCAAAAATCAAAAATCTAGGGTAGAGGTTAGACTCTCAAAAATACAATATTAAAAAAAAAATCACAAAAATTATTTTAAAAGTATATGAAATTTGCTTTAAAAATAAGGTCTTTTTTTTGCAAGGTAATAGTAGGTTATAAAAATGGAAATTAAAGGAGTAATACAGAACGTAAAAAATTAAAGACATTAAAAAATGATAATAGTGAAATGTATCTGGGAATTTCTCTGAAGCTGTTGAGGGCAGTGTGGGGTCAGCTCAGTTTCAGATAGTTCCTTGTTCCAGCTTATACTTCTTCTCAAGGTCTGTAAGCCCCTTCCAATGCAGTCAGTGTTAACTACAGGGTTTTAACCTGTTGCCCCTGTCACTTCCAAAGCGGTTCCCTTTTCTTTGTTTATTTTGGCTTCCTCTGTTTGCAAGTCTCTTCACTGTCTAATTTCTGCTTTGACGTGGGGGACTAAGGTGGTCACTTATTTACACTCACTTGTTTAGTTGTGCTGTGGAGAGGGAGGAACACAGCAAACAAATATCACTGGTGTGTTTGGGGAGTGCTCACAGTGTCTGGGCCACATGGGGTTTGCCTCCGCTCATGACATGTGTGCTTTCCCAGTCTGTACTGCTCATGCTCCAGGTTGCTCTGCAGGGGAACTGTCTAAAATGGACCCTGGGTTGCGTGCACTTCCCAGGTCTAAGCTGCTCAGGTTCAGGTTCTTGGGTACTCCACAGCAGCACAGACTGGGTTGGGCCTCCACTGTGTGCCCTTGCCAGGTCTGAGCAGCTCAGGTGACCAGGTGCTTGGCAAGTGCACTCTCCCAGGTGGGTGGTGCATCTTATCACCTCTCCGGTCCCAGCCCCTTAGTTTCCTGGGTGCACAGTTGGAGTGCTGTCTCAGGTGTGCTGTGTGTCTCCTCTGGGGAGCTGATCTCTGCCTGTGACCCTCCTGGCAGATGTCAACAGTCCAGGACACCAAAAGACTTGATTAGCAACTGGGAGCCTGTGCACAGTTTGGTGGAGGATGCCATCTTTGGGGCCGAGATTGCCCCTCGCCTTCCGGCTCTGGCTGTCACCCTCCTGCCTCTCTGCCTCTGGCAGGGGGATGGGCCAGTCTGCAGCCAGCTAACTCTCTCCTGGAGGACTCATTCAATCCTTTGTTCTATGAGTGGGCCAGGTTGTGCCTTATAGCTTTCTGCAGGAAAATTCTCTCTCTCTCTCTCTCTCTCTCTCTCTCTCTCTTTTTTCTCCTCTCCAGCTATCCCACAGTTTGTGGTGCTATTTCATGTTAGCTCCCTCAGATTGTCCTCAGGTCACTCAGGCCTGGTCCTTACCCTAAGCAGTGCAACCCACTCCTCCCTGTTCAGCCCCTGCTCGCTGCCAGCAGACGGGAGCATCTGGGCTACTTCTCCACTGGGAGTTACAGTTAGGTGCATAATCTGTGGATTTTTTACCCCCTCCTGATTATGTTGCCCTTGGAGATTCCAAAACTCCCCATAGACCCGCTGGTGAGAGGGTTTCCTGGTATTTGGAGACTTCTCCTCCTTCATGACTCCCTCCTCGGGATGAATCTCCATCCCTAACTCTTTTGCCTCTTTTTATCTTTCATATTTTGTCCTACTTCCTTTCAAAGAGAATGGGCTGCCTTTCTGGGTGCTTGGTGTCCTCTGCCAGGGATCAGAAGATGTTTTGTGGAATTTGCTCAGCGTTCAAATGATCTTTTGATGAATTTGTGGGGGAGAAAGTGGTCTCCCCATCCTATTCCTCCACCATCTTAGGATTGCCCCTCCTCTGCCTTTTCTAAATCCAGCTTGTACATCTGGAAGTTCCCGGTTCAGGAACTGTTGGAGCCTTGCTTGGAGTTGAGCATTACTTTTCTAGCAAGTGAGATGAGTGCACTTGTGTGGTAGTTTGAACATTCTTTGGCATTGTCTTTCTTTTGAATTGGAATGAAAACTGACTTTTTCCAGTCCTATGGCCACTGCTGAGTTTTCCAAATTTGCTGGCAGATTGAGTGGATATAAGCTCCAGTACTCATACTGAAGACAGTGCTGGCGGTTGTTTAATTCATTGTTACTAATTTTGAAAAGCAATTTGACACAAATCGTGTAAAACCAGTTTCCATTTTTGTATGTTAACATGTTAGTCAAATGGTCACATAGGTGTACAAGAAACATGTATAAAGAAGCTTATTACAGAAATTTTTGTGATGATAAATTTTAGAAACAATAAAATTGTCCATAAAAGTAGAATGAATAAATAATTGTGGTATGTTTATACAGTGGAATACTATATTATACTTTTGTTAAAATGAACAAGTTTCATGAACCAAGACTGATTAATCTCAAAATTTTCAGTAAAAGAAAAAAAGCCAGTTGCAGAATGCTGTCATTTATGTATACTTTAAAATCATCTAATCAATTCTAGCTATTGTCTATAAATATTACTATGGGTTGAATTGTGTCTCCCAAAAAGCTTTATTGAAGTCCTATGCTCAAGACTGGAAAAGGTCAGTTTTCATTCCAATCCCAAAGAAAGGCAATGCCAAAGAATGCTCAGACTACCCCCCAATTGCACTCATCTCACATGCTAGTAAAGTAATGCTTAAAATTCTCCAAGCCACGCTTCAGCAATATGTGAACCTTGAACTTCCAGATGTTCAAGCTGGTTTTAGAAAAGGCAGAAGAACCAGAGATCAAATTGCCAATGTCCGCTGGATCATGGAAAAATCAAGAGAGTTCCAGAAAAACATCTATTTCTGCTTTATTGACCATGACAATGCCGTTGACTATGTGGATCACAGTCAACTGTGGAAAATTCTGAAGGAGATGGGCATACCAGACCAGCTGACCTGTCTCTTAGGAAACCTATATGCAGGTCAGGAAGCAACAGTTAGAACTGGACATGGAACAACAGATTGGTTCCAAATAGGAAAAGGAGTACGTCAAGGCTGTATATTGTCACCCTGCTTATTCAACTTATATGCAGAGTACATTATAAGAAACACTGGGCTGGAAGAAGCACAAGCTGGAATCCAGATTGTCGGGAGAAATATCAATAACCTCAGATATGCAGATGACACCATCCTTATGGCAGAAAGTGAAGAAGAACTAAAAAGCCTCTTGATGAAAGTGAAAGTGGAGAGTGAAAAAGTTGGCTTAAAGCTCAACGTTCAGAAAACGAAGATCATGGCATCCAGTCCCATCACTTCATGGGAAATAGATGGGGAAACATTGGAAACAGTGTCAGACTTTATTTTGGGGGGTTCCAAAATTACTGCAGATGGTGACTGTAGCCATGAAATTAAAAGATGCTTACTCCTTGGAAGAAAAGTTATGACCAACCTAGATAGCATATTCAAAAGCAGAGACATTACTTTGCCAGCAAAGGTCCATCTAGTCAANTGGAAACAGTGTCAGACTTTATTTTGGGGGGTTCCAAAATTACTGCAGATGGTGACTGTAGCCATGAAATTAAAAGATGCTTACTCCTTGGAAGAAAAGTTATGACCAACCTAGATAGCATATTCAAAAGCAGAGACATTACTTTGCCAGCAAAGGTCCATCTAGTCAAGGCTATGGTTTTCCCAGTGCTCATGTATGGATGTGAGAGTTGGACTGTGAAGAAAGCTGAATGCCAAAGAATTGATGCTTTTGAACTGTGGTGTTGGAGAAGACTCTTGAGAGTCCCTTGGACTGCAAGGAGATCCAACCAGTCCATTCTGAAAGAGATCAGCCCTGGGATTTCTTTGGAAGGAATGATGCTAAAGCTGAGAACTCCAGTACTTTGGTCACCTCATGTGAAGAGTTGACTCATTGGAAAAGACTGATGCTGGGAGGGATTGGGGGCAGGAGGAGAAGGGGATGACCGAGGATGAGATGGCTGGATGGCATCAGGGACTCAATGGACGTGAGTCTGAGTGAACTCCAGGAGTAGGTGATGGACAAGGAGGCCTGGCGTGCTGCAATTCAAGGGGTCACAAAGAGTCAGACACGACTGAGCAACTGAACTGAACTGAAGCTCCAGTACTCAGAATGCGACCCTATTTGGAGATAGTATTATTGTGGATGTATTAAATAGTTAACAATATTTACTTACTTGTTTGGCTCTACTAGGTCTTTGTTGTATCATGCAGAGTCTTTTGTTATGGTACATGTAATCTCCAGTTGTGGCACTTGGACTCAGCAGTTTCAGCTAGTTGGCCTAGATGCTTCGTGGCACATGGGATCATAGTTTCCCAGCCAGGGATCGAATCTGAGTTTCCTGCATTGTAAGGCAGAGTCTTAACCACTGGGCAACCAAGAAGTCCCATGGATGTATTCCTGCCTGGAAAATCCCATGGGCAGAGGAGACTGGCCTACTGCAGTCCATGGGGTCTCAAGGATTCAGACACGACTGGGCATGAACACAATACAGACACATACAGTGTTAGGGAGTGCTCTATTTTCACTCTTTTACATGCAGCTAAGGTAATGGCACCCTACGCCAGTACTCTTGCCTGGAAAATCCTATGGACAGAGGAGCCTGGGAGGCTGCAGTCCATTGGGTCGCTAACAGTCAGACACGACTGAGCAACTTCACTTTGACTTTTCATTTTCATGCATAGGAGAAGGAAGTGGCAACCCACCCCAGTGTTCTTGCCTAGAGAATCCCAGGGATGGGGGAGCCTGGTGGGCTGCCATCTATGGGGTCGCACAGAGTCAGACACAACTGAAGCGACTTAGCAGCAGCAGCATCCAGTTCTCCTAGCACCACCTATTGAAGAGACTGTCTTTTCTCTATAGTATGCTCTTGCCTCCTATGTCATAGATTAGGTGACCATAAGTGTGTGGGTTTGTCACGGGCCTTTCTATCCTGTTTCATTGATCTATATTTCTGTTTCTGTGCTGATATCATACTGTCTTGGTTACTGTAGCTGGATGCAAGGATACTTCAACATACATAAATCAATAAATGTGGAACACCATGTCAACAAACTAAGAATAAAAACCATATGATCATCTCAATAGATGCAGAAAAAAATTTTGACAAAATTCAATACCCATTTATGATTAAAAATTCTCCAGAATATGGGCATAGAGGGAGCCTGCCTCAATATAATAAAGGCCAAATGCAACAAACCCACAGCAAACATCATTTTCAATGGTGAAAAGCCAAAAGCATTTCCTCTAAGATCAGGAACAAGACAAAGGTGCCCACTCTAGCCACTATTATTCAACATAGTTTTGGGAGTTCTAGCAATGGCAATCAGAGAAGGAAAAAAAAAAAATAAAAGGAATAAGATTGGAAAATAAGAAATAAAATTGTTGCTATTTGCAGATGACATGATACTATACGTAGAAAATCCTAAAGATGCCACCAGAAAAATACTAAAGCTTATCAATGAATTTGATAAAGTTGCAGGATACAAAATTGATACACAGAAATCTCTTGCATTCCTATACATCAACAATGAAAGATCGGAAAGAAAAATTAAGGACATGATCCCGTTTACCACTGTAACAAAGAGAATAAAATACCTAGGAATAAACTTACCTAAGGTGGCAAAAAAACCTGTACTCTTAGGAAACTATAAAATACTGATAAAAGAAATCAAAGATGACACAAACAGACGGAGAGATATACCATGCTCTTGGACTGAAAGAAGCAATATTGTGAAAATGACTATACTACCCAAAGAAATCTACAGATTCGATGCAATCCCTATCAAATTACCAGTGGCATTTTTCACAGAATCAGAACAAAAAATTTTACAATTTACAGTTGGTATAGAAACACTAAAGACTCCAAAAAGTCAAAGCAATCTTGAGAAAGAAAATCAGAACTGAAGCAATCAGGCTCCTTGACTTCAGACTATACTACAATAATAATAATTTTTACCTGCACAATTATTTAAATGTAATTAGAAACCTGTTAAAATATACTGAACTGGATTTTTCCTACCTGCAACTTCACCTAGCAGTCCAGATTCTGTCTTCACAAACAGAATCCTTCTTTGCCATCACTTCATCTTCCTAGATCCTTCTGCTCCTATTTTTTTCCTCTGAATTACCTCACCAAGTATTGGTTCTACACACAGATAACAAAGGGCTATGGGGGTACATCCTCTTCTTGAAAAAAGTATTCATCTCTTGTAGCCATGAACAGACTTTCCCCCCAACAAAGACAGTCTCTAACAACTTCAAACTAATAAAGTTATAGATGTATCCAAGCTTCAGCATGCAACTCAGAATCACAAAAGGCTTTTTCAGCTTTCTTTCTGACTTACTACTGTTTGCTGAGGTGAGGACCCAGGGGTCTGAGCTAACAGAGCCAATGTGAAGAGTCCTGGCCCTCAAGTCAAACAGGCTCTGTGGCCTTGAATAAGTTAGCTCCTCAGATTATCGTTTAATTCTAAACTAATTGGGCTGCTATGTGGATTAAATGAGATATTGAAAATAAAGTATCTGGTAGGAAGACTTAATAGATGTTGTCTAGGAAGTCTTAATAAATGTTAGCCACTGTTATTTATTTTACTGGTCTCTGGCTCCACAGGAATGGGCATTCCTCTAGTGTTGGCAAGGTCTTCATTAACCAAGTGGATCATCTTAAGAAAAATAGAGAATTTTGGTCTCCACAATTGAATTTATGACTTAATTTTATGATTTAAAATATCTTACAGCACAAAAATTTATTTTATTCCTTCAGATTTATTGAGATATATATTTGACATATAATATTGTGTAAATTTAAAGTATACAGGTATTGATTTTATACACCTACATATTGCAAAATGATTAACACCATAGCATTAGCTAATACTTCCATTAAGCACAAAGACTTCTTACATTGAGGCCAATACTGAAATAGTCTAATTTAGTTCTTATTCCTGTTTTTGTTCTTTGAATTATCTCACCAGGTGTTGAGTCTACCCACACAACAAAGGATTATGGGGTTTCTTATAACCAAAGGCTTAAATTCTACCTTTTCCTTCACTGCTAGATTAGGAAAAAAATTTAATCCTCTCTCCTAGGGTAAATGGCCAGAATTTTCTAGTTCCTATGGGACTTTCCTTAGGGACTAATATTCATGTCACTAGTTTTGAAAAAATTGAAAAGCCATAATTTGGGGGGAAACTGCTCCATTTTACTTTAGGCTTAGTTTAAAATTATTTTTTATAATGAGAAAATCAGTGTCAGAAGGATGACATTGAAATGAAATATAGTCTCATATATTGCTAGTGACAATGTGAATTAGAAAACTCTTTCTGGAGAGTAATTTAATAACTTGTGTCAAATGCCTCTGAAATGTTTTCACTGTTTGACTCAGCATTTTATTTATAAAAATTCTTTTTAGGGGAAGATAACAAAACACTGGGAAAGATCAATGAACAAATATATTTAAAATAACATTATTTGTAGCTGGGAAATTTAAAAAAAATTCAAAATGTTCAAAATTATGGCATTAAATTTTGTCATATTATCACATGGACTACTATGCAGCTAATAAACAAATTATTTTTAATGTTTAAAGATATGAAAACTTCTGATTATAAAAATCAAACTTAAAAAGATATGAATTATATTCAGAGAATGGCTTCTGTTTTGGAAAATAATATGCATAGAAAGAAAGAATGACTAGCAATAGATGACACTGGATGGATAGTTTTTAATTTTTTTCTGGACTATTATGTATCTTCCAAATCTTCAATAGGCCTGCATTTCCCTCATCATCTGAAAAAAGTCAGTAAAAAATAGAAAAAGATGTTTATCACTGAAACTTAACTTTATGTTTATCAATGTGTTACCTTAAACAGTCAAATAATGCTGAAAGTCTTCTAACAAAAATAGCAGTCAGCCTCTCTCTTCCTTCTTCCTCCTCTATCCCATGAAGAAGGAACCACTTTAAAATTCCTGACCTCTGGGAGAAATTTTAATAATATATTTTAATAATATTTAATCCATATGTCTACAAGATTCCGTGTTTCATCACATTTGAACACTGAATTTTTATTACAATATGAATATTTTAGAAAGGCTAACTATCCCCGTAACCACTTTCTTTCTTCCCTGCATATATCACAATTTTCACTTAAATATTCAGGGTTTCTATAATTGTGGAAATACTCTTCCTGAGCTTTGCCAGGAAGAGTATAGTGTGTTATATATTTTATATATATTCCTTTTCTTATATGACTTTTGATTTTTCTTGAAATTAATTATTGTCTTATTTTATCATTTGCCTAATTTCCCTTGTCCTAATGGCTGTGTTTTTTGACATCCTTAAACTACTCAGCAACCTACATCTCAATACAACTCTCCACATAGTAAAAATTTGTAGATTATCTCTTTCTTCATCCTGTTGTTGTTCAATTGCTAAGTGGTGTCTAACTCTTTGTGACCCCATAGGCTATAGCATGCCAGGCTCTCTTGTCCTTTACTATCTCCCAGAGTTTGCTCAAATTCATGCCCATTGATCAGTGATGCTATCTAATCATATCAACCTCTGCCACCTCCTTCTCCTTTAGCCTTCAATATTTCCCAGCATCAGGGTCTTTTCCAGTGAGTCCACTCTTTGTACCAGGTGGCCAAAGTTTTGGAGCTTCAGTTTCAGCATCAGTCCTTCCGATGTATATTCAGGGTTGCATCTTACCTGATACCTACCTGAAACCTACACCTTACTTGAAGATGAGACATCCTACTTGAAACCCTCTTTTTCCAGCTTACCCTTGACTGGTTCCTCTGTAATCCTGCTGTGCATCCTGGTAATTTCTATGGTATCATATTGGATATTCTTACTCATAGATACCATATTTTCAGGATCCCATATTCTCATATATCTTTTCTTCATTTTGCCAGGGTACAGCCAGCAGAACAAAGCTTTATGAAAGAAAAAAATTTGATACTTTGTCTGTGTGTAAATACACTCATTCTATCTTTACTTGTGATTGATACTTTGGCTGGGTATAGAATTCTGTGTTGAAAACCATATTTAATCAGTTGCTACTGAGAAGGCCCATGGATTCTTTTGCTTGATTCTTTACAAAGATTCTCCTTTTTCTCTTTGTAAGTCCTTTGGGTCTTCTCTGAATATTCTTAAATTTTAATAATGTACCCTGTCATAGGTTTAATATTGTTCACTAGGCAAGTTTTGAGCAGGTCCCTTTAGTCTAAAAACTCATGTTCTTTAGTTTTTAGGCACTTTCTGATATATAAAACAATAATTTCCTCCCCACCATTTTATTTGTTCTCTCTTTTTAAAATTACCCCTAGTTGACTAAGCCCCTAGAAGTGATTTCTAACTTTTTTATCTTTTCACATTCATTTTTCCTCTTTCAAGTTCTACTTTTGATCATTTTATCAACCTTTAAATTTTGATAATAATTAAGAGCTCTTTATTTCCCTGAATACCTTTTCTAAAATATGTTGCTTTTATCTCATGGATATATTTTCTCTTTAAAGCTGTTAAATATGGTTACTTGGGAGTTTTTTCTGTTTCTAGCATTGTCTCTGTTTCTTTCAAATTCCCTTTTCTTTCTTTGTTTTTGGTCCATTTTCTTCATTGTAAAATGTTGTTATCCATTTTTGTCTAAGAGTAAATTTCTTTAAAGCTTATTGAAAGCTTAAAAATATAAATAGTTTATAAATATGAACTATAAGCTTCAATTCAGTCGCCCAGTCATGTCCGACTCTTTGCAACCCCATGAACTGCAGCACGCCAAGCCTCCCTGTCCATCATCAACTTCTGGAGTTTACTCAAACTCATGTCCATTGAGTTAGTGATGCCATCCAACCATCTCATCCTTTGTCCTCCCCTTCTCCTCCCACCTTCAATCTTTCCCAGCATCAGGATCTTTTCAAATGAGTCATCTCTCTGCATCAGGTGGCCAAAGTATTGGAATTTCAGCTTCAACATCAGTCTTTTCAGTGAATATTCAAGACTGATTTCCTTCAGGATGGACAGGTTGGATCTCCTTGCAGTCCAAGGGATTCTCAAGAGTCTTCTCCAACACCGTAGTTCAAAAGCATCAATTCTTCAGCACTCAGTTTAAAGCACATATTCTGTATATGTGGATGAAGTCTTGCTTCTGGGGTAGTTTACTTTCCCCAGAGAACAGTCCTTCAGTCTTTTGCCTGCATGCATGAGCCTAGCTGATAGCAAGCATTCTGGAACTGGATAGGGAAGAACAATGGTAAGAGGTTACTGTATTCAGTGGTTTTCACCTAATCTTTCCTTACTGTTTTCAGTTTGGTGTCTCACTATTTACCTCCTCCCTTCTGTCTGAACCAAGTTTGAAGTTCATTTCTTCAAACTTTTCAGAGAATATATTTCTGGTACTCTAGAGGTAGGGGTTGATCACTTGACTATGAAGTGATCTGAACTTGTAGATTCTAATTGTTCCTTACACAGGCTAGCCAATCCCTCTGTTTTCATGTCCCCTCCACCCCATCTTCTGAAGTGCATGTTACTTACTGAAGCCTTTCTGGGGTTCTGTGGTGGTTACTCTCTGCAAGTAATTAAATTTCCCTTTCCACTTCTGTAAGTAATTTATTTTGCTTATGCATTTGTTTTCCCTCTCTCTATATATTCTACGTTAAACGTCAATGAAAACAAAGTTTGTCTGCTATTTAATTTTCATTCTTGGTATCTGGAAGTGATTTTTAAGTAGGAAGACAAGTGAAAACCTTTTAGTTTCACTTTTAAATGTAAGAAAATGTATCTTTAGAATGAACATCAAGTTAACATCTTTCCTCATGCCTCCTGCATCTTCATGGGGGCAGTAGAGGACAAGCTAGTGCAGGGTCAGAAGGAAAGAACAGGGCAAGCTCTCTACTGATTTGTTCCTAAACCTAATGGGAATATATGCCCAGTGTTGGAAAAAGCCTGTCTTTCTTTTTTTCTCTCATTTTTAAAATGCTCACATTCAGAGGAACTTATATCCCAAGTTTGCATGTACCCTGCTATAACTGATCCTGTTTAGGATGATTCTTGTAAATAAAGTGAATAGGGAAGGCAAAGTGATTTTTGTAGATGAATTAGTATCTTTAAATGCCTACAGGAGCTTGCTTTAAGAGTAGTAAATCCTTACGTAACATATAGATGGAATATGCCACATTTATGCGGGTACAGCAGAAAGACCCAGTTGTCATTTTCTTTGTGAACAAAATTCCAAACTTGGATTTCTCTTTGGTTCTAAAGCAAAGACAGTTTATTAGTAGGATGTGTATTTGTCCCACAGGTAGATTTCCCTTATGCAGGTACTTCTTAGTGACTGTCCTACATGAATGCTTCAGTCAAGGGTGTCCCACATGAATTTCTCATATGAATCTTAACTAGCAGTCTCAAATCTGTGTTGAGGACAGAGTCTTTATTCTGAATAATCTTGAAACAGTTTATAATAGGAGGCAGAAAGAATATAGTACTGCTCCTAAGCACTTTCATGTTTATCTAGAACTCAAAATATGGATGTTAAAACAAATCTCACTGGGACTTCCCTGGTGGTCCAGTGTCAAAGATTCAGTACTCCTAATGTAAGGGGGTCTAAGTTTGAACTAGATCCCACATGTCACAACTAAAGATCTCACATGCTGCAACAAAGATCAAAGATCTGTATCAGCCAAATAAATAATTAAAAAAAAAACTTTAAAAATATGAAAAATAAAACAGACCTCACTGTCTTAATTTACCTCTTATTTCTATACATGATTCTCAGATCATGTCTCATATTCTACCTTAAAAGACCAATTAGGTATTTTTGAAAAATCTGAATTAAGAGATAGGGTTAGGACTTTAAATATCTCTAAATAAAATATTTTATTAATTTTATAAATGGAATCTATAATTGGGATTGGCTAGCCTATAAATGATGCAGAAGACAATGGAATCCCACTCCAGTACTCTTGCCTGGAAAATCTCATGGACGGAGGAGCCTGGTAGGCTGCAGTCCATGAGGTTGCTAAGAGTTGGACTCGACTGAGCAACTTCACTTTGACTTTTCACTTTCATGCATTGGAGAAGGAAATGGCAACCCACTCCAGTGTTCTTACCTGGAGAATCCCAGGGACAGGGGAGCCTGGTGGGCTGCCATCTGTGGGGTCGCACAGAGTCAAACATGACTGAAGCGACTTAGCAGCAGCAGCAGCCTATAAATGAAATCCCACATTCCAGCAGCAAAAAAGTAAAGAAGATGGAGGAAGAAAGAACGAGAAATGGAGAAGAGAAATTCCTTTTTTGGTTAAAGAGTTGTTTTGTATCTGGGGCCAGAGATTGAGGAGAAATGGATATATGGCTGATTCCTACTCTGNGCCTATAAATGAAATCCCACATTCCAGCAGCAAAAAAGTAAAGAAGATGGAGGAAGAAAGAACGAGAAATGGAGAAGAGAAATTCCTTTTTTGGTTAAAGAGTTGTTTTGTATCTGGGGCCAGAGATTGAGGAGAAATGGATATATGGCTGATTCCTACTCTGAAGCAAGCACTTCTCTCTCTACAGTGTAATGTTAAATCACTGCATTCACACAGGAGTTCTGCGAGCCAGGTATCAGCATCCCCAAATAGGTGAGCAAGCTGAGGCTAGATATTTTAGGTAAACTACCTATAGTAATTCAAATAGTAAACAAACCCTCTATGTAAATAGTAATCTTCTATGTAAATAATAAAAAGCAACAAGACCACCAACAACAAAATGCCTGTTAAGTTTCCCTAATTATCAGAGCTTGGAGAAACAACTTGGATAATTTAAACCATATTAAAACAGTAGAAACAGTGTCAGACTTTATTTTTCTGGGCTCCAAAATCACTGCAGATGGTGACTGCAGCCATGAAATCAAAAGACACTTACTCCTTGGAAGAAAAGCTATGAGCAACCTAGATAGCATATTCAAAAGCAGATATATTACTTTGCCGACTAAGGTCCATCTAGTCAAGGCTATGGTTTTTCCAGTAGTCATGTATGGATGTGAGAGTTGGACTGTGAAGAAGGCTGAGCGCCAAAGAATGGATACTTTGAACTGTGGTGTTGGAGAAGACTCTTGAGAGTCCCTTGGACTGCAAGGAGATCCAACCAGTCCATTCTGAAGGAGATCAGCCCTGGGTGTTCTTTGGAAGGAATGATGCTAAAGCTGAAACTCCAGTACTTTGGCCACCTCATGCGGAGAGTTGACTCATTGGAAAAGACTCTGATGCTGGGAGGGATTGGGGGCAAGAGGAGAAAAGGATGACAGAGGATGAGATGGCTGGATGGCATCACTAACTCGATGGGTGTGAGTCTGAGTGAACTCCGGGAGTTGGTGATGGCCAAGGGAGGCCTGGCGTGCTGTGATTCATAGGGTCGCAAAGAGTCAGACACGACTGAGTGACTGAACTGAACTGAACTGATTCAATGAACGCCTTAACTGCTTAGTGAAAATGTTATGTTTATACACTCCCTAGAACCTAGGGTGGACTTCCCTGGTGGCTCAGACGGTAAAGCGTCTGTCTACAATGTGAGAGACCTGGGTTCGATCCCTGGGTCGGAAAGTTCCCTGGAGAAGGAAATGGCAATCCACTTCAGTACTCTTGCCTAGAAAATCCCATCGACAGAGGAGCCTGGTGTCCGTGGGGTCGCAAAGAGTCCGACGCTACTTAGCGACTTCATTTTCACTTAGTACCTAGGAAGATGGAGATGTTGATGACATTAAGGTTGACGATGAATGTTTTCTTGACTAAATATTCATTTTATCACTGAGCATAACTAAAAAAAAATTCAAACCCATTGGAGTTTGTTACATGTTTACAGCCCTAGAGTGTTAGAATTATGAAAGATACTTGAATCCTGAACATATCTAATTATCTATGTATTCCTGTTATGAAAAGGGGGAAAAAATTACTGGGTCATAGTTAGGACATCTGGATTCAACCCTGATGCTTATATTTAACAGCTACATGGTTGTTATAAACTGTAAAAAACAAACTACTTTGGGTATTGGTTTCTTATCTGTACGGTGAAAGCGCTGAAATATGAAATCTGTTCTGATTCCTGTACTGTTAGAGTACCTCCTTCCTGCTGGAGACCTTTACATTAGAAAGAATTTGTGAATGCTACATTTGTCAACTTCCTGAAGACGTATCTATTTTGCTCACTAAAATGATAGTATGGGTGTATATAACATTCTGTATTCAAAAATATTTGTCTTTATAACTTTAAAGATATTGATTTACTGCCTCCCTCCATCCAGCATTATGGATAAGAAATCTCATTTCAATTTTATTTAACAAACAATTGTATAGAATGTAGTATGTGCCAAACATTTGTTATATGTGCTTTCTAGATATTAACTCACTTATTCCTTTAGCCACTTTAAGAGAAGGTATTATTATTATCCAATTTTACAAATAAGGAAGATAAAAGACTAAGAATAAAGAGCTTGTCTGAAGTTACACTGTTTGCAAATGATAGAATGAGGATTCAAAGGATTCAAATCCATGCACAAAAGCTCTTAACTGGTATGCTGTGCTGGCTCTTTTACTCTTTTTTTTTTTTTTTTGTACATAATTTATTTTATTTTTTGTAAAAACTTTTAGGATCTTCTCTTTTTCCTTGGTGCTCTGAAATTTCACCACGATGTGAATAGGTGTGTATGCACATGTGTGCCTTTAATTCTATTCTACTTGATACTTGCTAAGCTCTTTTAATAAGGTGGGCCTATATAATTTTTTTTCAATTTTTGGAAATTTTATTTATACATTTACATGTCTACTCCCTTGTGGGCTTCCCTGGTGGCTCAGTGGTAAAGAATCTGCTTCCCAATGCAGGAGACACGGGGTTCAGTCCATGAGTTAGGAAGATCACCTGAAGAAGGAAACGGCAACATGCTCCAGTACTCTTACCTGTCCTGTCCTCATGGACAAAGGAGCCTGGCATGCTACTGTTCATGGGGTGGCAAAGAGTCAGACAAAAGTTAGCAACAACAACAAATCTACTCCCTTACATTTTCTTTATTTTCTTTTTCAGAGCTCCTTTTAAACAGATGATGAAACTTCTGTATCTTTTGACCCTGTCCCTTCATTTTGCTTTATTCATCTCTGCTGCATTCTGGTAAGATTCCTCCACTTGAACTTCCAGCTCATTAATTACTCATGCCAAATATATTTTGCTTTGTAGACCATCTATTGAATTTCTTAAACAATCTGATTTTTAATATCTATTACCTTGAATTGATTCTTCCCCATGCATAGATATGTGTATGTACATATGTGCTGCTGCTACTGCTAAGTCGCTTCAGTCGTGTCCGACTCTGTACGACCCCATAGATGGCAGCCCATGAGGATCCCCCGTCCCTGGGATTCTCCAGGCAAGAACACTGGAGTGGGTTGCCATTTCCTTCTCCAATGCATGAAAGTGAGAGGTAAAAGTGAAGTCTCTCAGTCATGTCCGACTCTAGCGACCCTATGGACTTCAGCCTACCAGGCTCCTCCGTCCATGGGATTTTCCAGGCAAAAGTACTGGAGTGGGGTGCCATTGCCTTCTCTGGTACATATGTACAACTACAAACATTATATTTTTCAAGCATGTTTTTGAGGAAATTAATTCAAGTGCATTTACTGTCCTGCTCCACTAATTCAATTAATTATTCTTTCTTAGGTAGCATTTCCTGCATTTGTTGAGGTTACTGGCTCCCATGGTGTTGGGTTTCACCAAATACTTAGCAATTCTTTTACTAGGACACATTTTTTTTTTCATAGAGAAATAACCAGCTAGTAGAATATCTTTTAATGGTTATGCTGGAAAAAGTAAGGTCCCTTGGTACATTAAAAAATACAAGAGATTTACTGAAAGATATAGGTACCCCAAGAGCATATTGAAAGTGAATCATGCTCCAAAAATATGCACAGAAGAAACAACCGCAGAAAGGGATGTCAGGGGAAATAGGAGGATAAATTTCCAAGGGGTCCTTGCTCTTCCTGGACTCTTAGGAGCACATTTTAATGATAACATCTCTGGTGTCTTGTCCTTGCACTCTGACTTAGTTCTTAATAATGTTTATTGCTTCTTCTCTCCCAAATTTCTCTTTCAAATCTCTCTTGTTCCTCTTGGTGCTTGCCCAACACTCCTCTGCCCACAACCTCAACAATGTGCATTTTGCTAAGGATAATTTTTAGGGCAGCCACTGTATAACCAGAGTAATGATACACAGTGTGTGACAGGAAAGAGAGAGAGCTGGGCTGACCACAAGACCTAGTTCTTAATCTCAGAATTGAATTGAATTTTTGTTAGACTTTGAATTTCTAATATTTTTAAATTGCATGTAGTAAATATGCTTGGAGGACAAATGTTTACACAAGTTTTGTGTTCAGAAATTTTGAAAACTGTAATTGTCAAAATTCTCCACTTTATTCTAGCAATATGAGACTTAAACTAAACATTTTGCTCAAAGAGATTATACATTTTGCTCAATTGATATCTTTAATCCAACATATATAATGAGATAAATGTGAGCATAAAATTAGGGAAAAAATGAGCTATGCATTAAAATTAATTACAGCTTCTTTAGAAACATGTCCATTAAAGTGCCAAATTATCATTAAGGATTAATCACATATAAGCTAAAAATTTCTGAAGAAAGTTTAGGCATTACAATTAAAGTTACAAAGATAATAAAATCATAGTATTTAAAGGGAAAAGTCACTTCGTCTCTAGATTCTGAATTTACAGATGGACAGATTCAGATTAAGTCCTCTGAAGGGAAGGTTGAAAGGTATAATGAGCTTGGTGAAGAATCTGGTGGCGGGGAGAACACAGAGAGCAGAAGAAACTCTTTACAGAAGACTCTGCCCCTGACTCGGAATTTATTTCTGCTTCCCTTTCCAGCTTCACATCCATAAAAAAAGAAGCTTCCCTGAGGTGTGTGCTGGGAAGCTGGTTATGTCCTGAAGAACACTGGACACAGATTCAGAAGCTGGGGTTACAGAGCTTACTCCTCCATGTGGTTGCAGAGGGAGTCTGGATGCATCTTAACACCTTGGGACTCACATTGCCTTAAGCACAGAATGAAAATTCAGAACCATGTGACTTTCCCTCTATACTCGAAAAGCCCGGGATAAAAGAGGAAGCATACTTAAACATTTTGGAGAACTTATGAAAAGCTAATCTTTCCTTTCAGTTTAAGTGAAATTACAAATGAAAAAAGTGAGTCAATTTTCAGGTTTCTTAAAAACAAAAATCATTTTGACTCTCCTTCCATATCTCTGTCAATGTGCTAGCTGTCTATTTGAAATCCCAGGTTATTTTTGGCAACCCAGAAATGGATTAACCAATTTCTCCTAGTCTAACACTGAGGGAGAAGGTGGAATTTAAGCCTTCAATTATAATAAGAAAGCCTATCCAAAGTTGATTGCGTGTAGAGTGGTACACTATATAAAGAATGATGGTGACTTTACTTTGGATGATAATGATGACTGTTCTTTCTTTACAGTGTTTTCAGACCTCACTCACATCTCCATACCATTCATTCTTTTCTCTCTTCCCCAAGACATATCTTTCCATCTCACCTCACCTGCATTTAAATCTACCTCCCTTTCTGATAGATCCAGAATTTCCAGCAAACACATTTTGCCAGGATCAAAGGCAAACACGTTTCCATAGCAGTCAAACCCTGCTCAGTGAACTTCACAGTGCATCCAAGTTGTTTAGGTGAAGTGGAGTTCTATAATGAGCATAGTGCTGGAGATCTCACTCTTGTTGTGCAGACACTGGAGGAGACGGAAGCTGACAGCTGTATAACTCTCAGTGAAATGGCAAGTTTTCAAGGCTGCTTTGAAGCTTATAGAAGGAATGAAGAAACAGTACACACGTGCTGCCTCTGTACAGTTCACCTAAAGGCATTAGATATCATTATTTAGTGGAGTTAGTGAGGAGAGAGAGAGACAAAGAGAGACACACACACACAGATCCAATGAAAGGGATTTTAAAATAAATAAATAAATAAAAAGAAAGAAATGAGGAGGATTAGAGGGTCCTAAAACTCTTCCATGAAGACTGTAGCTCTAGTTTTTTCCTTAATCTCCTTTCCTCCCTCCCATGTAAAATATAATTGGGCTCTTATTTTTTGTTTTTGTCTTTTCTACTGGGTTTGACTGCAAATGGCTAACAGACATGTGAAAAGAGATTCAGCTTCAACTGACTGTTTCACTAACCAGGTTGGCAGAGCTTTTACAAAGTGTACCTCAGTGTGCATGAGTTATAAGTCTGCATTTTTCATACAGTGCTAGTGGAATTCCAAATTGTTATAATCTTTCTGAAGGGCAATTTTGTAGTTTATATCAAAAGCCTTAAAGGTACTCGTACACTTTGACTCAGCAATTGTACTTAAAGTACAGATGTGCACAAAGATTTAACTTTAAGGATGCTTATCACAGTATTGTTTATAGAATTTGAGAACTTGAAAACAAAGTGAATGTTCAGCATAAGGAGAATCGAGTAAATATATTTCATATACAAGAGGAAACACTTAGCTGCCTTTAAAACAATGTGGTGAGGAGGAGTTCTCATTGACACTGATAATATGCATGACACTAGTTTAAGTTTTAAACACAGTGTATGATGCCATATTGTAAAAAATTGAAAAGAAGTGTACTAAAAATATTGGAAGAATAATACTTCAAAATATTAGCAATGATCTTATCTGATGATGGGCTTATAAGTGACGTTTACTGTTTTCTTTTTTATTTCTTTATTTCTGAAATGTCTAAAAGAAGATATATTGGTTCAGTAGTAAAATAAAGTGTTTTCTAAAAGAAGGATTGAGCTGGTCAGTAATATAGGATAAATCAGAGACAATAAAGATGAAGGAATACAGTTAAGATGTTAAAAAGCACAACATGCTTATGGCTTGGGCTAGTCTGAGAACAGAGAGGAGGGGTGATGTTAGAGACATTTTTAAAGGTAGAATCAACAATATCTGATGACAACAAGAAAAGTTGGTAACTTTATAAGATGCTTGTGTGTTTATATGTGTGTGTATCATTGTGTGAAACAACAGTTTAGTGTATTGATTTGAGCTGATAGAGAACACCTAAGGAGAGGTCCTACAGATAGTGGAAGAAATGAGACTGTATTAGGTCTAATGTCAAGGGAGGAGGATTTATTTTATCATCACAGCTGGAAGAATAAGAGTTAATTAACAAAGGAAAAGACTGTACTGTAGCTATTAAAGACTGTGTATAGGGAGATTAATGAGCATGGGAAAGAAGAAGAACCAGTAAGAGAAACAGAGGATGGCCTAAAGAAATACAAGGAAAGAAAACTAAATGCAGCATAATGGGAAGGAAGCTATAAGAAAAATAAGGTAGAAAACAGATTATTTAAGAAAGATCAAGGAAAATGACGACAGAGAAAAAGCCATTGAATTTGGAAAAGATGCTTATTAGAATTATTAGAAGACAAATAATCCACCTCTGGAGATTGGTAGGAAGAAGATATCAAATTGGAGAAAATCATTCATTCAAAAACTGTGCCAGTGAAAAAAGAGAAAGAGGGAGGTCTTTAGAAGGGTGAGCAGAGCCAAATAAAGCAGAATTCTCCAGGATGAAGGAGATCTGTGTATCTTTGCAAAAAGAGCTGAAAATAATGAGTGAGGATAATTTGAGAACAAGATTCCTAAAGGGGAGGGAATATTTGGGCTGCCGAGCACAGACTTCATAGTCTACATGATAGTAAAGAGACCATCTCCTTCTCTTAGAAATCAAGGAATAGTAAGACAATGAGTGTGGACAACAACAAATAAGAAATAAAAACAGTGGGTTAGAATTAATGCAACTTGGATAGCCTTGAAGTAGGATTGGAGATCCTTTATTCTCTTGTAGAGGAGTCCTAAAATGTGAGCTCAGGAGAGCAAAGGGGGCTTAAAGTGTTAGTTTTAAGAAGTTAATGAAGAGATGAATAAAATTTTTGTCAAGCATCACACTTGAGGGGACAGTGGCTGTTGCTGTTTGACTTCATTGTCATTTTTTGCATGACTTGAGAGGCTAACACTTTCACTTTCTCAAGTCTTAGTGGACTTAATCTATCTGTATCCAATAGTATTATGTAGAGTAAGAGGAGGGAAGAGAGCTGTGAACCATGGTTTGAGAGGGAGGAAATCTGGGACTCTGGGGTGGCTAAAAGCCAGGTTAAAATAGCTTTACTGAGAATGAACAGTAAGAACTGTCAGAAGGCAGCTCATGAAGTTGGTGAAATCAGATGAGTTGATGATAAGTCAAATGAGTGAAGATCAGGGAGGGCATGGGAGGGGCAGAGAAGAGAAGGTAAGAAAGGCTTGGTGGAAATAAGAAAGTAGGAAAGGTGAAATGGCTGTGATCAAAGATAGCACTAATTTAATAACTGAAGAATGGAGCAGTGGAAAGAGATTCACTCATATTGATGGAGCACTTAGGAGCACAGAGATGCAGAGGGGCTGATCTGAGCAGAAGCTGGATGTGAAACTGGGAGATAAGTAAATTGAACGATCATGGAGGTGAGTGCTGATATCAAAGGCCTGCCTCATGAGGACAAAACTCATCATATGACTAGGAATGTGAGAGTGAAAGTGAAGTCGCTCAGTCGTGCCTGACTCTTTGCGACCCCATGGACAGTGAGTGGCCTGCACCAAGCTCCTCCATCCATGGGATTTTCCAGGCAAGAGTACTGGAGTGGGTTGCCATTGACTAGGAATAGTGTAGCTTAATGATAATGATCATGAGCTTTCCCACCTCATAGCAATCCAGTTATATGACTTGATGGATGGAACAAACCCCCTCTAAACATCAGTTCCCTCACCTGAAAAATAAAACTACCAATCTCATATTGATTTTGTGAGGACTGAATGAGATAATGCAAGTAAAGTATTTGGTATAAATGTCAGTGGTAATGATGATAGTGTTGTTGAAAGTCTTTTGAGTCCCAGATATTGACATCATTAAAGATACTTGGTAGAGGGTCCAAGTCATTTAGTCGTTCCTAGGATGTGGAGCTGATTATTTTACTCCTCAGCCACTTAAGAAAAAGGTGTCCCTAGCACAAGTAGGAGTGGTTATTGTTGTGAATGGTGTGGAGAGGGAGCTGTCCAATTGTCTGAGATAATCTTGGATTGAGCTCTAACCCCTCTCCTCCAGTTATTCTCTATCCAGTTTCCTACTACTTTCCTCAACACAATTTAACTTAATCTGGCTGCAGATTTCTAGTTACTGCCCCCATGGTGTCTGCAAAATGTCATTTGTCTGACTTTCTCTATGAAATTGATCTCCAAACTATGGTCTTTGTTCTGGCCTTAATCCATGAAAACATTTTATTGTACCCATCTTTTCCTTTCTTTTTAGTTTTTAATAAATTTAAATTAAAAAAATAAATACTGTAGTACTTAGCAACAATAATAGCAATCTTGAATGTTTTAGAAGTTTTTTTGTCTGCTTTTCTCTAGTTTAGAAAAGCAACTGTGTTATTCACTCAGTTGTGTCCAACGCTTTGTGACTGCATGGACTATAGCCTGCCAGGCTCCTCTGTCCATGGAATTCTCCAAGCAAGAATACTAGAGTGGGTAGCCATTCCATTCTCCAGGGGAATCCCCTGACCCAGGGATCAAACTTCAATCTCTTGCATCGCAGGCAGATTCTTTACCATTTGAGCCACCAGGGAAACCCAGAAAAGTAAGAAGGTATATAAGATATTGGGCTTCTCTGCTGGCTTAGATGGTAAAGGATCTGCCTGCAATGAAGGAGACCTGGGTTTGATTTCTGGGTCAGGAAGATCTCCTGGAGAAAGGAATGGCTACACACTGGGCCTTTTATTTCATTAGAACAGTTGAAATAAAATAAATTATTTGAGACTGAAATTATCAGGAATAATAGTTTTGAAAATTAGAAATAGAAAAGGTATACAGTGTAACTCAAAAATTAGGCTCTTATTTTTAGTATTACTTTCAAATTTATTCACTTAAGTGAGATCACCCGGTTTTTGTCAGGTTTTGTGAAAATTTCCTGGAGAAGCAAATCAGGTAAAAAATACAAATTCTGTACCATTCACACATAAACAACTTTAAACACCTTAATTCTAATAATTATGGCTGCCTGACAGCAATATATGACGTAGACCACACCTCAAAAACATGAGTATTTTCAGAGATTGAAGAATAAGAATGTTAAAGAAAAATGCTTATAGTCTTTCTTATTCTCATCCACAGAATCTTTCTGATTTTGTCTGCTATACACATGTAATTTATAATTAGCCATGAAGTACATATGCATGTGTTGAAGGAGCTTAACCACGGGTTGGGCGTGGCATTAGATTTGAGGTTATAAGGAGAAAGAAAGAGTACTGGAAGCCACTGACTGTTGTCATGGCTAGGTAGGAAGTAAAGATCAAAGTTGCTCGGCATTAAGATAAGTTTGATTTATTCGATGGGAAAACAATAAAGGCTGGACTTTCTCTCCCCTCCTTCTTTTTTACTTCTCAGCATATTAAATTATTTGCATAACTAAATAGCTAAGATCAGCTAATATCCACAGAAATGAATAAAAATGTAAACATGAATGGCTTATGCCTTTATATTCACTTTGATCCACAAATCTCCTTATCAGGTTCCCTAATTAATGTCTTCTTTTGATTGGAGACATCTACACAGAAAAGAATCTTAGTCTTGCTTCCTGAAGTGAAATTAGACACTTTAAGATGTGTGGGAATAAAAATAAAATGTGTGAATTTATTACCTCACTCCTTACTCTCAAATGAGGACTTTGAGAGGACTTACATGTGTCCATGAGTCTAAAAGTCCATGATTCAAGNGACTAGGAATAGTGTAGCTTAATGATAATGATCATGAGCTTTCCCACCTCATAGCAATCCAGTTATATGACTTGATGGATGGAACAAACCCCCTCTAAACATCAGTTCCCTCACCTGAAAAATAAAACTACCAATCTCATATTGATTTTGTGAGGACTGAATGAGATAATGCAAGTAAAGTATTTGGTATAAATGTCAGTGGTAATGATGATAGTGTTGTTGAAAGTCTTTTGAGTCCCAGATATTGACATCATTAAAGATACTTGGTAGAGGGTCCAAGTCATTTAGTCGTTCCTAGGATGTGGAGCTGATTATTTTACTCCTCAGCCACTTAAGAAAAAGGTGTCCCTAGCACAAGTAGGAGTGGTTATTGTTGTGAATGGTGTGGAGAGGGAGCTGTCCAATTGTCTGAGATAATCTTGGATTGAGCTCTAACCCCTCTCCTCCAGTTATTCTCTATCCAGTTTCCTACTACTTTCCTCAACACAATTTAACTTAATCTGGCTGCAGATTTCTAGTTACTGCCCCCATGGTGTCTGCAAAATGTCATTTGTCTGACTTTCTCTATGAAATTGATCTCCAAACTATGGTCTTTGTTCTGGCCTTAATCCATGAAAACATTTTATTGTACCCATCTTTTCCTTTCTTTTTAGTTTTTAATAAATTTAAATTAAAAAAATAAATACTGTAGTACTTAGCAACAATAATAGCAATCTTGAATGTTTTAGAAGTTTTTTTGTCTGCTTTTCTCTAGTTTAGAAAAGCAACTGTGTTATTCACTCAGTTGTGTCCAACGCTTTGTGACTGCATGGACTATAGCCTGCCAGGCTCCTCTGTCCATGGAATTCTCCAAGCAAGAATACTAGAGTGGGTAGCCATTCCATTCTCCAGGGGAATCCCCTGACCCAGGGATCAAACTTCAATCTCTTGCATCGCAGGCAGATTCTTTACCATTTGAGCCACCAGGGAAACCCAGAAAAGTAAGAAGGTATATAAGATATTGGGCTTCTCTGCTGGCTTAGATGGTAAAGGATCTGCCTGCAATGAAGGAGACCTGGGTTTGATTTCTGGGTCAGGAAGATCTCCTGGAGAAAGGAATGGCTACACACTGGGCCTTTTATTTCATTAGAACAGTTGAAATAAAATAAATTATTTGAGACTGAAATTATCAGGAATAATAGTTTTGAAAATTAGAAATAGAAAAGGTATACAGTGTAACTCAAAAATTAGGCTCTTATTTTTAGTATTACTTTCAAATTTATTCACTTAAGTGAGATCACCCGGTTTTTGTCAGGTTTTGTGAAAATTTCCTGGAGAAGCAAATCAGGTAAAAAATACAAATTCTGTACCATTCACACATAAACAACTTTAAACACCTTAATTCTAATAATTATGGCTGCCTGACAGCAATATATGACGTAGACCACACCTCAAAAACATGAGTATTTTCAGAGATTGAAGAATAAGAATGTTAAAGAAAAATGCTTATAGTCTTTCTTATTCTCATCCACAGAATCTTTCTGATTTTGTCTGCTATACACATGTAATTTATAATTAGCCATGAAGTACATATGCATGTGTTGAAGGAGCTTAACCACGGGTTGGGCGTGGCATTAGATTTGAGGTTATAAGGAGAAAGAAAGAGTACTGGAAGCCACTGACTGTTGTCATGGCTAGGTAGGAAGTAAAGATCAAAGTTGCTCGGCATTAAGATAAGTTTGATTTATTCGATGGGAAAACAATAAAGGCTGGACTTTCTCTCCCCTCCTTCTTTTTTACTTCTCAGCATATTAAATTATTTGCATAACTAAATAGCTAAGATCAGCTAATATCCACAGAAATGAATAAAAATGTAAACATGAATGGCTTATGCCTTTATATTCACTTTGATCCACAAATCTCCTTATCAGGTTCCCTAATTAATGTCTTCTTTTGATTGGAGACATCTACACAGAAAAGAATCTTAGTCTTGCTTCCTGAAGTGAAATTAGACACTTTAAGATGTGTGGGAATAAAAATAAAATGTGTGAATTTATTACCTCACTCCTTACTCTCAAATGAGGACTTTGAGAGGACTTACATGTGTCCATGAGTCTAAAAGTCCATGATTCAAGTACAAGAGAAAGTTAAAAAGCCATTACTAAAACAAAACATTCATGAAAATGCCAATTAATTTATTCTATGAATTTAAAGTACTTTTGGATTCATAAATAAAAGAGATGAATAAAATAAAAGCAAAAGTTTGGAACCATCACTAAAACAAGAGGATTACTGATAAATGAAAATATAACCACTTAACATTCTTTTGATTCAAAGGCAATGAAAGTTTGCTGTCTCCCTCTGAATTTGTGTGAAATTACTAGAACTGAAAGAAAGTTATTAAAGAAATGAAAACATCTAATTTACTCCTTAATGTTTCTATTTTGTCAGTCCACTTGGGGTGTGCTTTGATTCTCTCTGGAACCTATACAAATGGAAATGTATGTGTGCGCCACTGTGCTTTTGGGTGATTTGTAGTCTTCATTTTTTGAATTCCCATTACCGCACTACCCAAACATCCTTACTTACCTTTATCATGTCTGCTGCCTGTATTTGACTAACCCCTAACTGCTCACCATTTTCAACTCAAGTGCATCTGCTTGGTACTAAGCAGCTAGCTGAGAAGATTCTTCTTTCCCAATCAACACCACCATAGCATGAAATGAAGACACGGAATGAGGTAGAAAAGAGGAAAAGATGGGGAGGGGGGACTATTTCTATTTAAAAAATCCTCTAACTTCTTATGTGTTCTGGAAGGACTATTAATATTTCCTCCTAACTCCCCTTGCACTGCTAGGCTTCCCTTCTCCCCCACCCTCACACCTCCCCATGCAGGCAAAGTCTTGAATCAGCAGATTCTGAGCTGGAAGCAGTAAAGAGCTATTGAGGGACAGGCTCTGATAGCATTACGGCCAAACATGGAACCATTTTCTGTGGCGAATCGCTGAGTTCTACCTGGTTATCTCTTGCCTTGCACATCACTTCCAAATGACATGCTCTCAGTCTGGGCAAAAATGAGAGTTTTTTAAAGAACTGGGATTTCAATAATATGTGACGAAAGGATGAGATTACTTTCTGAGGTAGGGAAAGGCAGGGAGGAATGGGGCGGGGGGAGCTGGAGAGGGAGAGAGGTGGGGGAGCAGAGAGAGAGGTAGAATTGTGCATCCCTTAGAGCATGCACGATATACGCATTTCTCAAGTTCTTACAAACCAGGCTTTCTCTAACTTCAGGAAGTCATTTTAATTTGTCTTCTTTCTTTTTCCCGCTTCTCACTGGTGGCAACCAAGTATTGTAGATACTTCAAAGTCTCTTGAGTTATTTACAGGAATTATTGTAATTTGACTGCTACACAGTTAAATGAGAATGAAACTAGTACTATGCATTCCCCAAAACATACAGAGGGAAATAGGTAATCGAGCCCTTCAGGGAAATGTATCCATGTTTGTCGGCCAATTGGGAAACTTGGAAATCAGCAGTTTGGGAAATAAAATTAGTAGGCAGCCCTCCTGTCTGTTCATAAGAAAGGAAAGGCAGTCCTATAGTTCCCAACACCCTCCACTGTCCTGATTGCCTGCCACCTCATTCCAAGGGTTTCTAGAAGAAGAAATGGAGGCACATTTGGTTGCTTCATATCTGTAATCAATTGGCATTGTTATGATATGACTTCTTTTCATTTTAATCAAGAAATATGAAGAGGTGAATAAAACACTTTTTGCATGCATTCTTGTAAGTTTTTTTTTTATCAAACATGGAAAAGGCAGTCTTTGACCATAACATGTATATTATATATTTACTTCCACACATTTCTTGCAAGAGAAGATACATTTTCATTTGAATTTGATAGTGACATTTATTTCTCTTAGGATATAATCTTATGACCTGAGATGGAGCTTGCTGGGTCTAAACGAATGCTCTTCCTACTAGGCTTCAGAGATGCAGTAATGAAAATAGGGACAAGTAGTGAAAAGGATTCCTAAGTTTCCTCTTGAGCTTTCAATGGACTCACATCCTGGGAGTCACATACAATAATAATCAAAAGACCCAATAGAAGGATGAGTTAGAAACAGGAGCAGAACACTGTGAAAAAGCATTGCAGAGAACACAGTTCAGAGGGGTCTGACCCTTTAATCTTTTACAAATTTTGAGAAGCGTGCATCACTTAGGGTTGCTAGTGTAATGTACACATATGAGAGAGAGAAGAAAAAGAACCTATTATTCCAAGTATACATATGCATACTAATTGAAAAATAACTCAAAGTAAGTACAGTAAAGTGTAAAGATTTTACTTCATCAAATCCTTCAGTGCCACCCTTGTGTAATACACTTTTCTAGGAAAAAGCTATAATGATGATTCCAAATTAACCCTTGAATAACACTGGTTTGGGCTGCACAGGTCTACTTATACATTTTTTGAAATAACAAATACCACAGTACTGCATGATTTGTGGTTGGTTGAATTCACAGATGCAGAACAGGGAACACGGAGGGCCCCCTAAAAGTTTTATACACTTTTTCTACTACATGGTGGTTGAGCCCCTAACAGCTGTGTTGTTCAAGAGTCAACTGTAAATCCTTTCAAATGATTTTCAAGAAAAATTTTGTATAGAGTCATATAGACTATTTTTGTTCATTTTTCACATAGGTAGATCATACTCGGTATGTTGTTACATAACTTGTTTTTTCATAGAACAATATATCTTGATTTTTCTCAACAGAAAAGTATGAGATACACCTTATTCTTTCAAAATCTGTTTGATATACCTTAATATGGGTGTATGTATTTATTTAAGAGTTCTTTTAAAGATGCCCACCTAGGTCACTATGAACAATTGCCCATAAAAACAAATGTTTCAATATCCTTTTTGTAGATACTTATGCTAACAAATGGCTTTACCAGATTTGTCCATTCATAGGAATTGAAACAATTCAAGGATATAGAAAAGTATAAGAGTAGTACAAAGAGCTCCTAGAAATCTACCATACCTGAGCACGTTGCCACATTCTCTCTTTCCATGTATATTATGCACATGCATTATTATTATGTTACTTTTTCTGAACCTTTCAAGAGCAAGTTACAGTCATCACAATTCTTCAATGTACTTTTCCTAAGGACTTGTATATTCTCTTTCAGAGCTATAGTACAATTGCTAAATTAAGAAAATTTAATGTTGATACAATACTGTTATCTAAGACATACTATTCTGATTTAATTCATAGTCTCACCAATTGTCCTAATAATGCCTTTTATACCAATTTTATTTTCTGGTCTAGAATCCAATTCAGGATCATACATTGCACTTAGGTGTCATCTTTCTCTCTCTCTCTCTTTTCATTTTATTAAAGCACAGTTGACATCCACTCCACTGTTCTTGCCTGGAGAATCCCAGGGACTGGGGAGCCTTTTGGGCTGCCGTCTATGGGGTCGCACAGAGTCAGACACAACTGAAGTGACTTAGCAGTAGCAGACATACAGTAAGCTGCAAATTACTTATAAATAAAGTGTACAGTTGATGAGTTTTGATATATGAGTATACATCTAGTGAAGTCTCACAGCATTTAATATAATGAAAATGTTTATCACTTTCCAAAGTTTCTTTGTACCCTTTTGTAATTCTTTCTTATTCCCTTCCCTTACTCTACCTCCAACCCCAGGCAAAAACTGGTTTGCTTCCTGTTAATGTAGATTAGCTTGCATTTTCCAGAATTTTTCATAAATGTAAAAGTGTACTCTGTACTTTCATATGGGGGGGTGGTCTGGCTTTTTCGCTTAAACTATTTTGAAATTTTCCATGTTGTTGCATGTATTAGTTTATTCATTCTTACTGCTGAGTAGTATTCCTTTGTATTAATATACTACAACTTGTCCATCACTTATTGAAGGACATTTGAATAGTTTCCAGTTTAGGGACGTTACAAATAAAGCTACTGCAAATGTTCATGTACAAGACTTTGTGGGGATGTATGCTCTTATTTCTCTTGGGTAAATGCCTAGGAGAAAAATGATGTGTCTTGTTGTTGGTTTAACTTAAGACACTGTTGAACTATTTTCCCAAATGATTTTACCATTTTACATTTCCTCCAGTGATGTATGAGAATTCCAGTAGCTCCACATCATTGCCAACATTTGGTGTAATCAGTCTTTTTAATCTTTGACACTCTAATAGGTATAAAGCATTATACCATTTTGGCTTGACTTTTCATTTTCCTAATGATACTAAACATCTTTTCATGTACTTATTTTTCATCTTTTTAGATCAAATGCCTGCTAAAATCTATAGCCTATATTTTCATTGGGCATTTATGTTTCTTTGTGTGAGCTGAATGATTATTTTTAATATGCTGATTATTATTTATTGACTTATAGAGATTTTAAAATGTGTTCTCAACACTAATCTTTGCATTTTGTTTAGTTTTCTCCCCACTATTTATATTTCACTCTTTTACATATGTAAAATTTTAGTCATTACGTGGTCATATCTGTTTATTTTTCCTATAGACTTCTGGAATTTTCTTCATATGCATAAACTTCTTCTCAATTCCAGTAGTTAAAAAAATTATTTCTTATATTTTTCTATTTAAAAAAATAAACCACTAATCCATCACTGGTAAATTTTTATATAATATTTAGGATCTTATTTTCCTAAAGCAATATATTTTTATAGTTCTAGTTATGGATAAATTTTATGTTCTAGAACTTTAAAAAATTAAATATGGAATCTTAGAAACATCTCCTGGTTTTTAGGAAATTGTAAAAAATTGCCAATGAATTGAAAATTAGAACTATGCCTTAAAATGATGATATCATAACCTGCATCCAAGGGATTAGATGGAGAAGGCAATGGCAACCCACTCCAGTACTCTTGCCTGGAAAATCCCATGAACAGAGGAGCCTGGTAGACTGCAGTCCATGGGTCGCAAAGAGTAGGAAACAACTGAGCGACTTCACTTTCACTTTTCACTTTCATGCATTGGAGAAGGAAATGGCAACCCACTCCAGTGTTCTTGCCTGGAGAATTCCAGGGACCGGCAAGCCTGGTGGGCTGCCGTCTATGGGGTCGCACAGAGTCGGACACGACTGAAGCGACTTAGCAGCAGCAGCAGCAGCAAGGGATTAGAAGCAGGAAAACATTTAGAAGTATTTTATTTATTTATTTTTGAGGTATAATTAATACTGGAGGAGTATTTTAAGAAAGAAATTTTAGATGTGTCTCTCAATATTTAAAATATTGGCATATAAGGATCATAAGAGACTACTATAGGCAATGTATCCTTGGGATACATTGGATAGCCTGGATACCTGGGATATATTTGTCCACTTCTTCCAGGATGCTGGACAACCTGGAAGAAATGGACAAATTCTTAGAAAGGTATGGTATCCCAAAACTGAACCAGGGAGAAATAGAAAATATGAACAGATCAATCACAAACACTGAAATTGAAACTGTAATTTCAAAAGTCACAATAAGCAAAAGTCCAAGATGTGATGATTTCACAGGTGAACTCTATCAAACATTTTAGAGAAGAGCTAACATTTATCCCTCTGAAGCTGTTCCAAAAATTGCAGAGGAAGGAACACTCCCAAACTCATTCTATAAGGCAACCATTACCCTGATAGCAAAACCAGACAAAGATACCACAAAAAAAAAAAAAAAAAAGAAAGAAAAGAAAAGAAAAGAAAATTACAGGCCAATATCACTAATGAACATAGAACATAGATGCAAAAATCCTCAACAAAAGATTAGCAATCTGAGTTCAACAACACATTGAAAGGGTCATACACCATATCAAGTGGGGTTTATCCCAAGGATGTAAGGATTTTTCAATATCCACAAATCAATCAGTGTGATATACCATGTAAAAGACTGGCATGTGGATAAGTCAATATTTTCTATTGCCAAACTGGGCCAATGCATGGACTTTTATAGGATGGATTTCAGCTGAAGGTATAGCAGAGAAGAAGGTCTAGTTTTAGCCTTATAAACTAGTAAATTTTTGTTCTATTATACTTTCAATATTATTCATTAAACTCTATGAGGTGGAGACTGAACTCTCCAGGTCAGTAGGTGCCCAATATGCTACTGGAGAAGAGTGGAGAAATAGCTTCAGAAAAAAGAAGAGGCTGAGAAAAACTGAAAAACATACCCAGGTGTGGATGTGACTGGTGATGGAAGTAAAGTTCAATACTGGAAAGAACAATATTGCACAAGAACCTGAAATGTTAGGTCCGTGAATCAAGGTAAATTTGAAATGGTCAAAGAGGAGATGGCAAGAGTGAACTTTGATGTTTTAGGAATCAGTGAACTAAAATGGATGGGAATGGATAAATTTAATTCAGATGACCATTATATCTACTATTATGGACAAGAATCCCTTAGAAGAAATAGAGTAGCCCTCAAAGTCAACAAAAGAGTCCAAAATGCAGTATGTGTCTGTGTGTGTTAGTTGCTCAGTCGTGTCTGACTCTTTGCAGTCCCATGGACTATATCCTGCCAGGCTCCACAATTCATGGAATTCTCCAAGCAAGAATACTGGAGTGGGTAGCCATGCTCTCTTCCAGGGGATCTTCCTGACCCAGGAATCGAACCTATTCTCCTGCATTGCATACAGATTCTTTACCACTGAGCCACCAGGGAAGCCCCCCAAAATGCAGTAGTTGAGTGCAATCTCATAAACAACAGAATGATCTCTGTTTGTTTACAAGGCAAACCACTAAATATCTCAGTAACCCAAGTCTGTGCCCCAACCACTGATACTGAAGAAGCTGAAGTTGAACTGTTCTATGAAGACCTATAAGAACTTCTAGAGTTAACACCAAAAAAAGATGTCCTTTTCATCACAGGGGACTAGAATGCAAAAGTATCAAGTCAAGAGATATCTGGAATAACAGGCAAGTTTGGTGTTGGAGTACAAAATGAAGCAGGGCAAAGGCTAAGAGAGTTTGGTCAAGACAATGCACTGGTCATAGCAGACACCCTCTTCCAATAACACAAGAGACAACTCTACACATGGACATCACTAGATGGTCAATACCGAAATCAGATTGATTATATTCTTTGCAGCCAAAGATATAGAAGCTCTATACAGTCAAGAAACACAAGCCCAGGATCTGACTGTGGCTCAGATC